>WBNH01000160.1:120580-159246 GCA_013401255.1 Urocolius indicus | reverse complement strand
AGAAGAAGAAAGGGACAGAAGAAGGAAGAAGCAGGAAGAAGATGGAGGAAAGAAACCTCCTCTTCTGCTTCTTCTTAAAAAGTGATTGTGGAGGCATCTAACTGGCTCAGCCCCAGCAGTGGGTCTGGCTCAGAGCTGGGGAGAGTTGCAAACAACTTCTTACAGGCGCCATCTTTACAGCCCCTTCCCCCTTACCAGAAAAGGCTGTCATGTCAAACCATGACAATTAATTTGTTGTGGAAGAACAGCTTTTGCTCAATGTAAGAAGAGGAACAGGAGAAAATATTGATAATGAGAAATGACTCATAGGGGCATGGTTTAGTTGTAGACTTGGTAGTGTTATCTTAGTGGTTGGACTTGATCTTAAGGATCTTTTCCAACCTAAATGATTTTATGACTCTCTAGACTTTATGATCCTATGAACCAAGGCCATGGTTAGACTATAGTAAGGGAGAGTAACAAAAGAACAATAGACAGAGATCCATGAAACAGTGGGATTTGGACAACTAGTTACTGAAATAAAATGCAGAGTTGTAAGACAACTACAAGAAGTGGCTGCATTAAATGGCTTTATGCTTTCAGAGTACACTCTGCTAGAAATGGGATCCTGAAATTGAGAGTACCTGACAGTCCACTCTCTAGTGTGTCTTAAAACCTTGCAGACCCTGAGCGCTTACCTGATTCAAGTCGGGTGGAAGATTCCCAAGTCTGGAGTTTCTGCTTTGAAAGGTTAATGTCCTAGGAGGGCTGTGAGGATATTGTGTATTGTACTGAAACTGGTATTCATGATGGAAAGATAAATCTTTACATCTCTGCCTGTGAGCTGATCATCCCTACCTAGACATAGTAAGAATGTGAATGCCTGATATGATTGTTTATCTTGCAAGCATGGAACCAAAGTAATAAAGCAGGGAGAGGAGGGCATTTTCGTGTCATGTTTTTCATCACTGACAAATCAAGGAATGTTAAAAAATACACATAAATATACAGAAAAGGCTAATTTCTTATCACATGGATTGTCAGATTCCTTTGAGGTACCTGTCTAACAAAGAGAAGTGCATAGGCAGTACTTCATTGTAATGAAATGCACCTATAACTATCACTTTTGTGTTTGCTGACATCAGTAACTTCAACAAAACACTAATTTGTCCAGTTTTTAGACATTATTAACCTAAACAGTAAAACTCTTCTTATTCTTGTGATCTTCTTAGAAAATTCTCTTATGGAGGGAGGATTTACTTTATTCCCCAGAGCTTCTAGTCTTCCTTTGAGGAACTCATCAGATTGCATACAAATTCAAAAACGGTAGGCAAAGATTGCAGAAGTCATAAGAATGATTTTTTTCCACATAAAATATTTATTGCAGGTATTACATACCAGTAACATGCACATTCTCCATTTCAGTTTTCAAATAGGAATATCAACTCTGAATTTGTATAACTTACCTTTAGCTCTTCCTAAAATGAAGAAAGTTTCTTTCTGAATCGGTAATTAAAATTCATACTCTGGACAGAACTGTCCAAAATGTCACTTGTGTTAAGGCATTTACATATGAAATCACTTTTAAGCAATTGCTCAAAGGCTTTATGGAATCCCAAACATAGCTTGAATAGGAAGAGTAGGAGATGTCAATGTGTATCTCTGGCCAAAATTACTGTCTCGTGTCTTATGCTAGGGAAATACTCTCTAAACCATGTGCAGGGTAGATGCAGCCACAGATTGAGAAGTGGTCTACCAGTTGGTATCTACATGTAATTTACATGTCCACAGTCCAATCATAATTGGCAGAAGCCTCATTAATAACAGACAGTGGAGATGGGAATGATGCAATTCATCCTGAAACATAATGCCAGAGCTGGTCAACCACAGCTTCTAGCAGTCTTCTGACAGGGGATGGGCATCTTGTTGTGTTTAGACATGCACTGCTAGCTATCCAAATTTAGATGTCTCTATTTCGAGCACTGTCCCAGCATAGCAAGAAGTGGCAGATATCCATGATAATGGTAAGTGTAGAAGTCGTCTGTATGCATTGGCTATATAAGCATTGTTTTCCCAGTAAACTTCTTTCTTATAAGTGATTAGAGTAAGATCAGAGCAATTTGTTGGTCGTGGAATGACCTGGGGTGTGAATCTCATCTTTGTGAATAGTTTCTTCCCATTCTAATCTGATTAATTAAGCAGTCAGGTTCAAAACATCACATTTTCTGATATGGCTTATAACTTCCAGCTTAATATTTATCAAAAGTGATTGTGACCCAGTACTCGGGGTATAGTAACAGAAGAATTTGAGAACCTAAACTGCATCACAAAGTAGAGATTGACTGCTATTGTACTATATTGCTCCAGTAGCTGTTGAGAAAGGACATATCAGGAAGGTGTATGGTAGTTTCCTGGCAACACTTTCACCAACTCACTGAAACGTATGGGCATGCTTTAGCATAAGGGAAACCAGTAAGATACTCGATATACTGAAAGATGATTGCTTTGATGAGAGACAAACCAAGCAGAACTTCTTGACTTTCCTCTGAAAAAGCCTCTATTCATTCAGGTTTCCAGACTGTATGCCAAATCCTGTTCGTTCCAGTTTTCTGTTAACTTACTTGAGAGGACTCTGAATGCACACACTGCAGGAGAGTTGGTAGTTTAGCCCATATTCAGGTTTTCATCAGTATGTGGAGTGTCTCCAGTCATGCTACAGTCCAATCAAGATTTTTTGATTTGCTAATTGTACCTTCTTGGATCCCAGGAAGGTAGTAATTTCTTTTCAAATAAACCTCAAGAACGGGTATTTGTTTTAATGATGTCAGTGTATTTTAGTGATGAAAGATCAGACTCAAATTCCATCAACAGTAAAGAATAAGTCCACGGATTTCAAGAACCTGTGTGTCTGTGTAGTTCATGCTCTATTGACTATGGTATTTTTCAACACCGGGGTAACCAAAGATTCTTGGCATTTTGTTTCTAAATACAGCTATAGTGGTTTCCTTTTCCTTTTGTCTGTCTTCCTTCTC
The DNA here is from genome assembly GCA_013401255.1 of Urocolius indicus. Classification (NCBI taxonomy): domain Eukaryota; kingdom Metazoa; phylum Chordata; class Aves; order Coliiformes; family Coliidae; genus Urocolius; species Urocolius indicus. The sequence goes on along the minus strand of WBNH01000160.1, from coordinate 156,235 downwards.
TCATCTTCTGGAACAGAGGCAGTCGTGATTTTATGTGTCTGGAGGGAGAAGCACGTGACAGTCAAAGGGTGGGCTTGCCCAAAGGCTGAAGGCAGCTTTGGTAAACTGTTGATGAGGCTTGTTTAAATAATGGAGGTGCAAAAGAAGGGAGTGTGCTGAACAGGCTGGAAGATGTTCAGATCTGTGGGAGGAAGTGGAAACTTGAGGACTTGTTTTAATTGATCTGACAGATACAAATGATGTGAGTTGTGCTAGACAAAAATGATGTGTATCTGTATCTCTGTTCGCGTATAATACGTGTATTGTAATAAAAAATTTCAAGTTAGAGTGGTGTAGTGGTCTAGTACAAACAAGGTGCAGGTGTATATGGGGAGAAAGTGTGTCATACGGTAGAAAAGTCATCTGCTCTTTGCTTTTGGAGATTTACTGTGCTTTCAGTGTGGGATAAGGAAAGCATACTTGTTTCTCATGCTGTGTAGAGTTAAAAGGAGAAACAGGCTGCAGGGAATACAGACTTCAAATAAAAGGCTCAGATAATGCAGCATTTTTCGAAGGTCAAAGAAATGCAGAGTCCAGATTAAACACTGCAGTATGTAAATGCCACACCACGTATGTTGGAGTTCTGCTTGAGTGCTGCAGGGGGGGAGCCTGTGTCTGCATCCTATTTTGGATGGAATATTGTTTGTTGCAGCAAAGCAATTGCCCAGCCCCAATTGTTTTAGTGATGAGCTGATCAATATCCCATTACTGGATGTAACAGTTGCTGCAGGAAGTGCACAGAAGATTTTAATGCATGAATTATGCATGCTGTGCTCATTCTTTAGTCTCAGAGCAGAGTGACAGAGATTGTAAAGATGACTGGGGTAGTTTCTTGCATAAAGTGACTGCAGTGAAATGCTTCATATTTTCATGCACACAAGCAGCATTGAGTGGGACGGCCTATTTAAGAAGATATAAATCCCTGAGCTTACAGCACAGAATGCTTGATTGGAAAGCGTTGCAGCCATGTACAGAGCCAGTTTTCCTGCTGTCTAACCTGCTTTCAGCCGAAGGTTGGCTGAGGGATGCTAGCGGCTGTGCTCTGCTCTGAGGTCACAGTTTGAAGCCTTTTTTTTTTTTTTTTTTAATTTGCTTCCTGCCGCAGGAGAGGATCTGTGAAGTTTATTGGTGCAACCGTCCTTGTATTTTTCAGAGATACAAACTTGGAATAGTTATTATGGACAAAAGGACATGCTGGAATTCACCATCTAAGGTAAAAAAAGAGATATTTTTTATTTGTGGATTTGAGTGCAGAAGAGAGAATATGCTGAGGCAGGATTATGATGATGCAGTTGTGGTTACATTGACTCAGATATCTGTGCTGGAATGCAGAGTCAGGATTCTCGGATGGATATGGCTGCACGGATCCTGCTTGTCTGATTGTTTAAAAAGGTTGTTAAATATTGCTGAGAGTAAATACTGTTATACTTTTCAAATCCTTTAGTTTGTTGTGAGAGCGTGTATTTCTGATCAATTTTTATCTGCTCTAGATGACTGCATTGTAGGGAGGGGCAGGACAGTCACTGAGGTGATCAATATAACAACATGATCTGTTTCATTAGAGGTCCTAACAGAATAATGACAATGAAATTTCATTGACTTTTTTCCTCTGTCTGTATATTTTCTGTAACATTTGCAAGCTTACAGTAAAATGTGTGTCAGGAAAAAAGGTCCCAGAATCTATTGCTTGACTATCCTGTAAATAACTAAGATGGTCAAACTGTTGAAGTCTGGGCTGTCATTCACTGTCAATAGACAAGCCTGTCCTTATTGTTCTTCAGAAAACTATGTACTGTTACACATTTTATGTACAAAGACAACTATTTCAAATTATGTAATTTTTCTGACGGGGAAAAAAAAAGCATTCTACTTTCTTTTCATTTACATGTTTGACAACTCTAGGATATATTCAAGAAACCTGTCAGGCTGATGTAGATGTAAAGAAAGATACTACCTCTTAAAAAAAGAGAAATTAAATTATTTTTTGCCTGTGAAATGATTTACCACAATAAATGCTTACAAATTTCTATGCCATTAATATTTTGTGCATTTATAGATTTTGACATTTTGGAAAACACTATACAAATGCTTTAGTTTCTGTGCTCAGTCACTTTAAGATGTACCACTACTTTCAAGGAGACATATTGTCGCAGAGTATTGAGAAATAGCCAGTTTAATAAACCTGAAAGCTGTTAGCTGTGTGATCTGAAGGTGCAAGGTACTGCCAGTAAGCATTACAGGCAGTAACAACAGGATGCTACTGTTACTTGGGTAAATGCTTTTTTTTTTGAGTTTATATTACTATTTTACATTTACATATAATAACACCCCATGGGCCAGTTTTGGATCCCTGAGTCCATATGCCACATTGCACAGAAACACATATGGACCCCTGCCTCAGTGAACAGTGTGTTTAGTTGGTAATTACCTAACAATTAGCTGGGAAAATGCTGTACCAGAGATCAAGCATTGTTAATATAGCTTGACTAAAGACGTGTCAAGCAATCATTAGGCCAAAGCAGCATTTTTGAGCCCACTATTCTGTATGAGACTGTGCTTTGCTGTACAACCTGGCAGGTTAGCTGATGCCCTACTGCCTTGGCAAGCTGCTCCCTGCCTGCATTTGCCCAGGGGTATGACCTTATGTCACCCTTCCTCCCCATGCTGGGGAAAGCTGGCTCTCTCAGGGGATAAGGAATATTTTCAGCCAGAGGGGAGAGGTAGTGCCATTTTGTGGGATCCTGAAGGCCTATTAAGATGCTGAGTCACAGAGCAGGTGTGGGAGGTGCTCACTGGCCCCCTGGCTGTAGCCACAGCAGCTCTTGTACTGAGACGAGACTTGGGAAATTAAAATATGCGTATAGATGAGGAGCATCTAGAGGGAAGAGGGAGAGAGAGAGATGTTAAAAATCCTCCCTGGCAAACACTGCATCTTGTGTGCGGTGAGTGCAAACACACGCTTGGGCGTGCGAGCTCCAGGCTGGGAACCCGGGGAGGGGGAGGATAGAAGTGACATCAGTGAAGAGCTCACATAGTAGTAACAGAAAGATATATACAATAGTTGGCCCCTTGCAAATGTGGTAGTCATTCTTCATTTTCCAACAAAGACTGATGATATTTTCTCTGCTTCTGCCATGAAATATCACCTGAAATGTATAATTTGAACATTGAACAGATTTCAACCATGAAAACAGATATAAAAAAGGAAATAACAGCAGGAAAAAAACCTTCCTCATCTCCTCTCATTTGTTTAAGCAGAGAATACCTAACTTCACATATCATAGGAATTAAGGAAAATAATGGAAATCTATTTCTGTAAGAGAAAGTAACATATATACACAGTTGGGGGATGAACGTTCAAATACTGAGTTCATAATATACATGATTTACTGAAATATGGCTCAGCTCTTTCTGTGCTTAGCTACTATTTCCAGATGTATCAGTGCATAAACATTACTTACCTACTTTGACTATTGTATATAAAAAGCATCACAGCTACACTCTCTTGTAACAACACCACATGCATTTTTCCCCCTCTCTTAAAATGGAGGTGCTTAAATTACCCATGTTTAATGAAGAAACAGATACAGTAATAATTGGTAAAGAGGAAATAATAATTTTCTTTCAGAAGTAATGGTAAGGATTTTCTGAGGCATATGAGAGAAGTATCCAGGGTCCACTGAAATTCACTAGGGACCATGATCTTTAGTCTCTGGCTGAGATTTTCAAAAGAGTATATATAAATATTTTAATCTCTACAGAGAAAACAACTTGAATAAAAAGCAAGGAAAACAAAGGCAGCCTAGCAACTGCTTGCTGTTAATATAGATATTCAGAGGAAAAGCAGAATTTTTTGTTGTTGTTCTTCTGATCCGGGGAGATAACTGGGTAATTATATAATTTACAATACCAAGAAATTAACCAGGGTACTATACAGAGAAAAGGATTAAGAAAGGAAGATCTTGCAAGCATCTTATTAGTAAAGGGATAGTGTTAGAAAGAAAGCAGCTTAATGTGGACAGAAGTCTCCATAATTGACTTGTCAGAATATTCTCTTTCTTGTTCTCATTATAATGTCAAAGATTCAATTACAGCACTTGGTTTCCTCAAACCCAGATGTTGCAACTTTTTACCAACTTGGACTTAATTCTGGAAAATTGTCTTGTAATAAATATATTTGTAATCAGAGAATTGATGTCTCCTGCCAGATCTTATTGATTTTGTTCTTGCTTGGGGCTTCAGAGCAGCCCCATTCAATACAGTTAATAACTGAAGGTGTGACTACTTAGGAAAATCAGATGCTTCAAGAGCATCCTGTGAACTCAAAGGAACACAAATCAGTTCTCACTCCTTGTTGCAGTAAAGTGGCATTGTCATACTTTTGAGTTATACCTATATGATAATAAAGGGAAAGGTTGGTTACTGTGGTCTATATTTTCATTTATTGCTGGAAAGAGAAAGCAGGATTAATACATATTAATAAAGGGAATTAATAACAAGAACTAATGGATATTAAATGGTCATGCATTTAGAATTGTTCCAAAAATGGCGAAATAGTAAATTAGCAATGCTTTGGCATATAGCAATACTTTTCTAACAGGAGTATGCCTCTAATTTATTAATAACATCATAAAAAGTGTATTTTTCTTGTAACTCATCATGTTAAACATTAGTAATACTAATGTTATGGTGATTTATTTTTGCATTTCCTACTGTGGTGGAAAAGAAACTACTGAGAATAATCAGATTGCTTATGACTGAATGAATAAATCTTCAGACAGTTAAAGAACAGTAATTGCATAGAAATAATTTTAGGCAAGCAACATGAATACTTTGTCAGTGCTTATTAACAGAAAAATATGTCAGTACGTGTATATCTGTATGTAATAACTGCTTACTCAACATATCTGTTCCCTGAGCTCTAGTTTTTCACCAGTAACTGAGAGTAGGCATGTTTTCCTTGTGTTAGCATTTCCCTGTACGTGACACCGAAGGGATGATGGAGGTGAATTCTGTTAAACATCACTCATTGATAGCACCAAGAACTCATTGAAAATAGCTGAGCAGCAAGAGAACTGAAACTCCTTTACCCTATTTGCTGAAGACATTATTCACAGTAGAGTAATATTTCAGTATGTTGGAAACAAGGTCTTTAATCTCTTAGGAGAAACTGGTAAGAGGAGACAGTGTATTATAGGATTTCTGCTGTAGAATTTTTACTAAAAAAAGAGCTGGCACACTCAAGATTACTGTATCAAAATAATTATTCACCTGCCTTTTGAGCTGGAAGCTATAAATGCATTGATTAATGTGGGTCAGTGAAACTATTTAGAGTTTTTCAGCTGAGCTTTTTGAACTACATCTCATTCCTTATTTTAACAATGGGTTTAGTGTTTTAAAGCATAGATCCTGCACAGGTATTCTTTCTGCCTCACACAGCAACAATGCATAAGGGGCATCTTAACTGGTGAACAGTGTGGCAGAAAATACAACAGTTGTAAGACAGCAAAATCCATTCTTCTAAGTATAGACTACAGCTACCTTAAGATATAGGCACAGAAATCTGCAAACCTATCAGTATGGGGAGTTGAAACAGATTTTTCCTCTGAGTGCTGGAACCCAGTGTGACCACAGCATTCATCCCTCTTCAGCCCTGAAACCAGTCTCTGGTCCTGAATTCTTCTTCAAAGGAGATGGGAACGATGATCTTATTCATTAGATCCAAGGCTGTTCCCATTGCCTCCTGTTATGGAATGAAATTATCCTCAGGCTGTCTGTTTCTGTGTGGAGAAGCCCATCAGACTCTAAAAGTCTCACTACGTCCCTTGACGTCAGATGAATACAAGGAGTTTGACATTTTTGTGTCACAAGGCTTTGTACTGGTTGTTACTGACTGGAAAATTATTTTAGAAAGAAAATACAAAACTTAATTTGATTAACAGATAGAAATGAAGAACTGTATTACTAAGTGCACATATCTGGCAATGGTAACGATGATAACATTGATATCCCAGCAGACATATTGTGAGAAAGCATAAGCCTTATTTCCTTGTAGGAATGCACTGACATCTGAATAAATTGAATCTTTTAACTTATTAGACCAGCAAAATAATGAGCTTACATGTTAAAGACTGTCAGCACAAAGTGCCTTGCAAATTTCAGTAACTTGTATTCAGCCTGTGCCAAATTGTAGGTTATGCTTAGTGAGGGAAGTTCAGCTGTTTTCAGGGACCAAAGTGTGTAGTTCTTCATGTTAGGGCCAGAACTGAACTCTGCCTAAACATGCTTTTAAAGTTTCTAGTTCTGGAAGACTATGCTCTTTTGAAAATGTTCTTAGTTGGGGGATGAGCAGGATTTCATAGCTGCAGGGAACGACTGCAGAGTGGTCAGAAATTTGGCCAGTCTTTGTCCTCCTAGGGCAGAGCATGCTGTTCCCTTGCACTTTGATGGGAAAACTTCAGAGACAGCCCTGGGTAGAAGCGTCAGACAGGAAACAGCCAAGGCCTGTGAGCTAGGAACAGGCAGACTGCTTTCTTGAGCCAAATGGGACAGAGGTATCACTAATATTTTTACTTTTTTGCTTCTTTTAGGAAACTCGTTTCTTAGAGTGACACAAGTTGAATTCTTTCTACTACATCCACACATAGTTTAATGGGAATTATAACAGTAGAAACTTCCACTGACATTGTTTCTGTAGTGACCTTCAGTAGGATGCAGGAGGAAGAGGGTTGGGATGGAGAAGAGAGGAAGAGCTTCTGCAGATTCCCTTGTACCTAATCAGGAGGAGATCTGTTTGGAGTGTCTGGAGGTTTATTTAGGTTGACATAAGATTTGAAGCTCTCATAAGGAACCTTTCTTCTCATGCAATATCTGGAGATAGTGAAGCCCATTTAGTCACAGCATTGCCAACTTTTCATAGTGATTTAAGGGCACAGATGAAGAGTACCCGAGTTAACTGATAGTTTTGATTGGGATTTGATGCTGCTGATCAGATATTTGGTTATGCAGAATCACATTTATATAAATTGTGGTTTATCAGGCAACCCACACAATCATATCTTATACAACTATTACATCTCACGTGAATTACACACTTCAAAACAAGTTCAGTATGAACAGAAATCATAACAGAAATGTAAACAACTCTACTTCCCTGGACTGGGATTCATGGGGTCAAGTACATAGTAGCAGTGGCAGCCTTAACACAAGATGTTGGCTGTATTCTTCCACAGCTAAGCTTTCAGTTAACTCAGCAGCAACACTGTCTGTAAAGGGCATAAGCCATGCTTAGGAGCTTTACTTGAACTGCTTATGAATTGCAGATCTCAAGATCTTCACATTGGCTACTACTACTAAGACTATAGCTACTAATATATTTTCTTCCCTACAGTAATACCATGTTTTGGGAGTTTTTTCATGGAAAGCAAGAGGATTTCTGGTGTTAATTTGCATAAATAAATGCCTTTTATATCTTAGGATGCAAAGAAATCCCCAACTGGCTTTTTAAGACATCTTTTTTTCTCTCCTGAACCACTTCACGTCAAAAAAAAAGAAGGAAAGACAAGTGATCTGAACTTGTGAGTCATTATTATAATCATAAATATACATTTTTATCTTTCTACCATGTCCACATTTGTAGTGTAACAAAATTGTATCCGTATACAAGTAGTTCTGAATTTCAGGTTCCTGAGTTATTTTTCACAATATAAGAATTCCTATTACTACATCTGTGATGGTAATGTAGCATTGCATTAATCGTAGGTGCATTTGTAGAACTACCTCTATACTGTTTTGTGACTGGTTTCATACTCAGCTTGAAGCTGTTATGCAGTTCCATTGCTGGTCCAGAAGAAAATAATACTTTTGGTGATTGTGTTTAACTGCTTTGTCTTTTACCAGAAACATGCACGGTAAAGGAAGTAGGAATGCTCTACTATTTGCCTTTTAGAACTCCAAACCTGTTTTTTTTTTTCTTTTCTTTCCTTGCTGTTCTCATACCTGATTTGAAATCTGCAGTGAAAAGTATCTGAAGAAGGAAAAGAGGATAGGCATGCTGCTAGTGTTAGAAAAATGCTTACTAGTTACTAATTCTATTTGTGGCTAAATACGTGCATTGCCAGAGCACCATGGAACAGGTGTAATCCCCTCCTCTCCTCCCTTCCCCCTAGCCTACGGCTGCTCTGAAATCTACTGGTAGCTTTCCCATCAGAAAATATAGACTTTGCTAATTAATAATTTGACACCAATGATTTATGACACTCTCCTGTGTATTTTATCTTCATAATTTTAGTGGTAAGAGGCATGGAAAAATCCAGAAAGAGAAATTTATCAGTCTATTTTTGGTCTCCCAAGAGTTTAATATCTACTATATGAAATTGTAGTCTGTTGATTAATTCACTAAACAAGTTCACATCCTAATGGGAAGAAGTTGAAAGAATCCTGTTTTGTTTCATTGTCACTAAAGGCAAGACCGCAGGACTTTAGAGCAAAGCCTTGTAAAATATGTGTGTATTCAACCTAATGGCAATGGCACAAGTGACTGCAACTCTTAACGCAGCTTCAAAATGGAGATAGATTAATTTCTGAGGAAATTAATGTAAAGAAAGCTTGCTTTTCTGTGAAGGATCACATGTCTTCTTGTGATCCTAGGAAAGCAAGAGAATGTAGCCACCTTATGTACTGAGAATACTCCAGACTAGACATTTCTGTCTGCCAAGAGAAGAGTACTTTTCTGCCAGTGGCCAGTACTTGCCCTAGTTATGTGGGTAGTCAGCTGTACTTGGGAGAGGTGCGGCCGAAAGTGCTTCACAAGTAGCATCTCGCTGAAGGCAATGCACAGAATTCAGCCTTTTCCAGCTGTGCTTTGGTTAAAAGTCCTCCAGATTTGTTTGATTCCTCGACTTGGACTACAAGATAGCAGCAGAACATGTACATATGTACATTTTGAAAGAATAACCGTAGTTTTAGTGGACTTTCAGGGTGCTTGGGTAGATTCATTGTCCGGGTGATGAAGTTTCTGGTTCTTGTGCCCTGTAGCACTTTCCTCCTGAATTTTACACATCTGGAACAAATCATTCTCATTTTGCTTTTAGAATATTTTAGTGTCTATCTCCTTACTTATAGCAAGCACCAAAAAAATGTGTGCTTGATTCATCATGTATATTTTTCTGTATTCCAGTTGTTCATATCTGGTCTGATTAGGTCTTTAGTATTGCTGAAAAAAGATAGCCTAACATGACAATACAAGCAATAAGAAAAAGGAAAAAATTTGTTGTGAGGTGTAATTCCCAAACTCTTAAAAATATGTTAAATAGCATAGATTGGGTTTTAGTCTTGGAAAGAGATGTCTCTGTAACACTATAAAGGGTGTGCAGAAAGTGAATAGGAATGATTGTGACTATTTCTTGTAACAATTTCATTCAATTCTCCCTTGTTCTGTAGTGAGAAAGGTTCAGAATAAACAAAATAATGTATTTGTAATTTAAAGTATGGTTAAACCGTTTGTGTTATTGCCACAGGGTTTATAGGTGTAAAATGTTCTTATATGGGCTGGCAAAGTGATGAGACAAATTTGCAGATGAGCAATCTGTTAAAGGCTCTTAGACAGAAAGGTTATACCACTGATGTGGGAAGTCCCCAAATCCCAAAGTTCTGGAAAAAGAGGATGTTTGGAGAAGCAGCAGTTAGAAGCATCCTTGGTAAATTCTCTGGGCCACTGTCAGGGACAGAACTGCCAGGTCACATGCACCATGGTCTTAACCAGCAGATCTGTTTGCAGATTTTCCGGTGAGGCTTGTGCCAATGGTGTGGCTGGCAGCTGAACAAGCTGCCAGGTGCGGTGCTGTGGAGGCTTTGGGCAGTATACCTGTCCATATGCAGGAGATCACAGGCTGCTGGGAGGCAGCCAGAAACCTCAGGACTTTCTGGGTTAACCACCAGCCAAGACTGCAGCCCCAAGTCAGTAGGTTACTGTCCCTGCCATTGTTGGTTGTAGTTTCTTTAGTGGATTTGCACCTTCTGTCACTTATTAGTAGAAGTACAACGCAGATTCATCTTCATGATTTTGGGGTTTGCCTTTTTAGGATTTTTTTGAGGTTTTGTTTGGTTTGTTGTGTTGTTTTGTTTATTTTGTTTTCAGTGTTGTGTTTACTATAATCTTACAAGTAAGGAAAAATCCTTTTAGATGTCCTGTGTTTTCTATAAAATAAATTGACACATGTTCACACATTAAATCAGGTAAAATAAACTAGCACGAATTGGAACAGACTTATGCATCAAGTATATGCTAGCGAAACTATAGTGAAGCTATATCTAGCATTGAATACCAAGAAGATGGAAACACCCTTCTCCCCTCCCCCTCAACATCTGCTCCTCTGAATCTCCATTTGGGACACATTTAAAAATAAACCAGACTATATGAATTTTCACCTGAAATGTGATCAGTAATGAGCTAACACATTAAAGGCAGCGACGCCAGACAGCTGAGTACCATCTGGGACAAAATATACACCCTCTTTACCTGTTCTTTGTGTTAGAAAGATCTGCTGGCGCTTCTCCAACCAGAAGTCTGTTGCTTGCCTGATAACCATGCAGACCATGAAGATTTTTTTAAATGGGCTTTTGTTGATAAAAAAGAGAGAAATTTAATTTTCCAGAGGCTGGTAATGAACCTTTTCCAAGAACTGGGTCCAAGTAAGTATCTAGTGGTATCTGGAGAACTGACAGCATTGGATTACCTTGTCATTGTGCTTCCTACAGAGCATCCAAATCTTTATGAGAGGCTCGGGACTGGCCCATCACATGTGATAACTTTGGGTGAAAGTGGATCCAGTTCACGATTGTTGGATGACATTATCCAGGGCCATAAAGGAAGGCCATACTGAACCACACCTAATCCAGAATCCTGCCTTGAACTGTTGTTAAGAATATGCGTTTCCCCTGCTTTACCTCTCCAACTCCCAGCCTTTAGTTGCTCAGAGAATCCCTGATCCGGAGGCAGCTGGTGGGTGTTTAGTAGCCACTGATTATCCCATATACCAGGAATTCAATCTCTTTTTTTAACTGATTTATCTCTTTAAATGCTCATAGAAGTGTTTTCGTGACACTCCTATCTGTGCTTATAGTATGTCCTTGTTTTAAGCCTTATGGGAGTTTAGACAATCATGTCAAAACTTCCTCAAACAAGGAAAGTATGAGGATAAAAGAATTTAAAACCAGAAATATGTGCTTTCCCAGAGAAACTGCATTCTCCTACTGCAGTGTGTCTTGGGTGCTATAATATGCTTTTTCTGTTCCCCACGGCGAAGATGAATGCTGTGCCTCAGTATTTATCAAGGTGACTCTTAAGAGTTTTTCTCTTTTATTGTGTCTCTGGTGTGCCTGTGGAGGCTTTGGAGGTGACTTTGTTTTCCAGGTTCTGGTGTGTGTCTTGTCACGAATTATAGACTTGTTTATATTGACAACTATTTGTAATAGAGTCCAGAGAAAAAGAGAAGTAAATGTGTGCTGATCATTTCTATACTTGCCATGTTTATTTTCTCAGCCTGAAAGAAAAATGTACAATTTAGGCTTACATAGTTGTTACTATTTTGTACTAATTTACTAAATTCTATTGAACTGTCAAAGATAAGATGAGACTGAGGAAAACACGAGATGAAAGGAAAATTTAAAAGCAATACATTCTGTTTGTACTGCCCTTTTATCTTTAGCCTAATTTTTGTGCACATCCAAGAGGAAAGGCTGAGTCTGTTCACTCTAGAAAAGAGAAGACTAGAAGGAGGAACCTCATGAACACTTACAGGTATTTAAAAGGTGGATGTCAAGAGGATGGGATAACACTTTGTTGTCTCCAGTGACAGGACAAGGGGCAAGGGATGTAAACTGGAACACAAAAAGTTCCACTTAAACATAAGGAAAGACTATTTTACTGTGAAGGTGAGGGAGCCCTGGCACAGGCTGCCCAGGGAGGATGTGGAGTCTCCTCTGTGGAGGTTTTCAAAACCCTCCTGGATGCATTCCTGTGCCACCTGATCTAGGTGGACCTGCTTTATTAGGAGATTGGACTAGATGATCTCTAGAGGTCCTTTCTAACCCCGACCATTCCATGATTCTGTGATTCACTTAAATTTCAGCCAAAATTTCTGATGGAGCTGGTACCTCAAGTAGTTAACAGTAGTAGTGCTCTAACTACTGGAAAAAAATGAGACTGCAACAGGAGAGGCTGCAAGAGTTTATCAGTCAATTATGAAACTGGACCCATTGCTTGCCTAGTGGCTAGATGTTGTGAATCGAGTCATTTGCTGTAGGTGCCATGTGGCTGTGCAGTGTGATGCCTATTCCTTGAGCAAGGCTTTGTCAAGGGGAGTAAATACAAGGAATTAGATCTATGTTGGTTTCAATGAAAGATAGATCAAAAAGAATGTGTTGTGTTTTGTCCAAGTTCATCGTGTTTAATCTGGGAATAGGAATGCTTCCTTCTTCCCATATTTTTTAATCTTGTTTATTTGGAATAAAAATGTGTGAGGGACTAGATTATATTTCCGATGTACTCAGATTAGCAGTTTTTGAGCCATTGTTGGGGATCTTAAGACTTTACTGTAGCATAGATAACAGTGTCTTTGATGTCAATGACTTTTTCTAGCACTAAAAGATGTCAGAGATCTTTTTGTGAATATTATGTGTGTCTTTGTCAGTATGTCTTTTTGTGCATTGCTCATCTGCATATAACCCACTCACTGTTCCTAATTATTCAGAGATTTTTGCACTAATGTCTGTGCTGAAACATACTTGAAAGGAATATATAAAATACAGGCTGAGGTGCAATTCTTCATGGAAGCCAAAAGAAGAAAGAATAAGTAAAAAACTTATTTACTTGCTCTAAATAACTTATAGACAACTAATAAGTAAAATAAGAGGGAAAGAGGTGATGATTTTGGGCAGCAGACTAACATGAGGAGGTTTTAAGCTGAATTGAAAACTTGCAAGTTAAATTTCAGGGTGTGGACAGTTTTGCTGATTTGATCCAATTTCTGTCCTTTCATAACTGAATAGTGAGTAATTGGATTCAAAAGAATTTCTACTGAGTCACTTCATTTTCATTCATGAGCCACATGACAGTTTTGCAGGGTTCAAACTGAGAACTATATGGCATGAGGTCACAGCTGGCAAACAGTTGTGCCCAATGATGTGTTCCACTCTGGGAATGCCACCAGGGTCCAGAGTGGCCAGAGGATCAGAAAGGTGATGGAATTAATGTCCCTCTCATTATCAAGCCATGTAACATGCTTGTGTATGACTTTTCAATGGGAAAAACCATAATACATCTTCAAGCTCTGTTTGTTTGATCTACGTTCCCTTGAAAACAGAACTAGAAGTCCTCAGTAGTTGCAAGTGGTTTGGTGTACAATCTCTATCATTTTTTGAAGTAAATATATGCAAACTGTAAGAAAATGTGAGGCAAAATGCTTAATCTAGAGCCTTCCTCTGTGTTCCAAACAAGTTTTCTTTTTGGTTCATTTGTGTTTATAATGGCCAAAATCAGACTAAAATTAAAAATGGACGAACATTTTTCCTTTGACAATTACGAAATAAAGTTAGGTAATCATTGGTTAATTAAAAAATTATTAACACTTTGATAGTTTGATGTAAATTAAGCTTAAAACTCCTTTCTATAGTAAATATTTTTATATATGTAGCATCCATACGATGTTGATCAGTCTAGTTAAAAATTATACAGTCTGTTGATTTTTAGGAGTTGGTTACGGTGAGGCTGAGAACAAAATGCTGCACGTCTTTAAGGTTTATACCATGAGAATCACAACTTGTGTTCTGTTAATTTATTTTGATGTGCAGTTAATAAAGCTTTAGGTGATAACACATTCAGCAAGCAATTCCCATCCTTCTGTCCAAAAAATGGTGGATAGGATTTATGCACTATACTTACACAGCTCTTCTCCAGCATGCAATTTTAAGATGATATTTAGATTGTAAATGTATCTGGTTTTAATAAAAAAAAAATATGTTGAAATTAAGATGAAATGTTTTTAACTAAGAGTTCAGGAATAAAAAACACTGATTTTTTTTTTTTGCCATTGTTTTGCCTGAGAACTGATTAACTGCAGCTCTAAATTCTGAGAGAGGAATAACTATAGATTAATTGTGAGATTTTTTTTTCCAAGATAATATTTTTTTACATCTGCACCTTATTACCATGCCAAAAGTGTGTCCTGTGAGTACACATGGACTGTGCAGCCAGGCTGGAAAAGCACAAGACCAGCCATGGGAGAACTTAAAGCAGTAGTCCATGTTGATGCGTAAGTCTATAATGTAGAGCGTTTCTGTACTCATTTGGTTGCTTCCTGGGCTAGTCCCCCCACACCACAGTTCTCTACATAAAGACTCAGGGTGAACCTTACAGACTTGCCTGTGTCCTCTGTTCCCCATCTGCCATTTTTACTGCGAGAAGGCAGTCAGATTCTCATGGTTAATCTTTCATTATGACTACTGAAAGAATGATGGCATTGCATTTCACTATGAAATGAGTAATTTCCTTACGCCTCTCAAACCTTTGATGCATGACAAGCTGATCTTAATCTAAAGTTGAACACCTCCATGTAATTACTCAAATAGCAGGTAAGGACTGAGTTTGATGCAGTGATCTGGAAAACAGTAGGTGCCTGTGTAAATGCTTCAGGTAGTCAAAGCCTGGAAATACAAAGTGTTGCTGTATTCAAGTCCTTGTTTACTTTTGTGTGTGTGGGTTTTTTGGGGGGTTTTTTTGTTTTTTTAATGTGGTCCTTTTTAGTGCTTTATCAGTAATAGATTTATTTAAAAATAAAGATTGAAGAATAAGGAATGGTCTGCTGCTGTCAGAAAGCATTATGTTCTTTTACTTGTTTCAAAAACATCTCTTAGAAGAGTGGTTGGCTTCCACTCCTTCTTTGGAAAGTTGTTCCAGAATCCTCCTCACTTCAGGGCTATAAATTTAATCCTAGGCAAAGACGATATATTTTTCTAAAACTGACTTCTGAATCAAATTATTTTTTGAAGAGTTATCTGTGAAGTCTGGTTTCTAACAACAATCCCTCTTCACATCAGATGCTTGTGCACATTTCCTTGCCTTTTATCATATGCCCAGGAGTGGTAATTTTGCTGCTCTTCGATTTTTTTCTCTAGCACTATACATAAAGTCAGAGACATGAAAAGGTGGCATGCCCAGGCATCAAAACAGGAATTTCTTTCTCCCTTGTCTCTCAGACACAGTATCAATGTCCTTGGGCTCTTCTGTGGCTTTGCTGTACACAGTGCAGTACCCACACAGTTTGAAATGTACTCTTAGAGATTATTTGGTTTAGTGTAGTTTAGTACAACAAGTTGAGTTTGGTGACTGAGACTTTCTTTAAATTCTTTCATGGCCCTTCTAACTCTGTGCCTCTATAGGCATATGCAAGCATATAGGGGAATTTATTAGGGATGACATGTCTTTAGAAATTTCAGTTGAGAGAAGTCATTAAGTAAAAACAGGGAAAAAAAGCTGAAAATTTATTCTTTTTATGGCATGCATTTCAGTTCAAAACTTTTTTTTTTTTTTTCCATTTTTTATGATAGTTCTACCAACCCTAAACTGCAGTGGTCAGAAGGGCTTTTTGAGGTAACATTTATGCCTGATTAAACATGAACAAAAATACTAATTGTGATAATGAAGCAACCTAACATACTTAGGAGGCTTCAAATGATGACTAAGCAAGAATCAGAACTGGAGAATAGTTGAAGCACTCTTTTATTTCCATCTTCTGAATTTGTGGTACTGAAGTGTGTGTATGTATACATAGATGTATATATAGATATATACATACACAAGTTATTTAGAGACTTTGCCTTCATTTTTTGCCTTACTTTTTAATGAAGTGCTCTCAGTTTGATTAGGCTTTTTAAAAGAAGTTCCAAAAGCTATAAAATTCTCAGGAGATGTAGGAATACAATAATTAGAGCTTGAATATTTTTTGTTAAACAAATTGGAACAGATTACAGAAGTGTTTATAACTACAGCAGCTAAACTCAGAGGCCAAATTAATAGAAACAAAAAAAAAAAACAAACCCACCTTTGATATATTTTAAATCATGTGGAAAAAGAAAAATAAGGGTCTTTAGGAGGATTACTGTAGCATAGAACAAGGTAACAGATAATCTTAGAAAAACCTTCAGAAAGGCTGCAGGAACTGGGACTATTTAGTTTAGAGGAGACTGAGGAGGGATATCATTAATATTTACAAATATCTAAATGGTGGATGTCAGGAGCTTCGGGCATCTCTTCTTTGCGTTGTATCTAGCAAGAGGACAAGGGGTAATAGGATGAAGCTGGAGCACAAAAAGTTCTATTTAAAGATAAGAAAAAACTATTTTACTGTGAGGCTGATGGAGCCCTGACACAGGCTGCCATAGGAGGGTGTTTAGTCTTGTTCCTTGGAGGTCTTCAAGACCCACCTGGACACATTCCCGTGCGACCTGATCTAGGTGGACCTGCTTCTGCAGGGGGGTTGGACTAGATGATCTCTAAAGGTCCTTTCCAGTCCCTACCATTCTATGATTCTATGAAACTAGCACTCAAGGTGCAGCTAATAAAAATCTCCCATGTCTCATTTGTAAATATTGTAATAGGCTCACTGCAGTCTGGCTTACTCGAACAGATTCATTGGTGAGGACTCATTGGTACAACAGACACTACACATGTGCAGAGTCACAAGCAGAGTACAAAAAAAGAAAGGGGTAGGGAAGAAGCAAAGAGAAGTCTTAATTCAAAAGAAATGAAAATGTTGGAGTACAGCTGCCAGATACCTCATACAGGAGCATAACGAGGTCAGAACAAGAGCTTCAGGACTTTGGAACCTCATCCAATCCATCTGTTTTTACAAATATTAGTTGTTGCTTAGACATTAAGTATTATGGGCATGTCTACATCACACATCACCAAATGGCACAGCAGTATACCCAGGTAAGCTGGCCATGCGGTGTGGGCAGAGCTTGCACCTGTCTCGGTGTATACAGCATGCTTCAAGTTCTTGATGCTCTTCCACGTGGTAGCTTGCATACATTCCTTGGGCTTGAGTCCAGTGGTACTGCATCCTCAAACTGTGGAGTTTCAAGCAATTTTCTGCAAACAGATGTTCAGAGGAGGCTTTTTTCTTGTCTGATCTCAAGTTGTGTACTGCATCAGTATATTATTTCCAAAATTTCCACTTTCATGAGTTATAAAGAGTAATCTATGCGGATTCTTGATACTAAAACTTTGGGGAATTAAAAAAAATACAGAACTTAAATGAATTGTCCCTATTTTAAAATGGTAAGTTAAAGATTCATTTTCTGTTAAACACAAATCTAACAACATTGGCAAAACCACACATTAAAGGAAGAGACAGAGTGGAAATGTTAAATGTAAAATGTAAGCCTTACAGTGATGAATGTCTCCAAGATAAATGTCGATGGATTTGCTGTGTCACCTTTAGACATTTAGAGTATGGATCAGTGTCCCTGAGATCATATTTGTGTCATTTGCAACTAAAAGAAGCAAGAAACTTTTCTGGGCCTTTAGTCTCTGAACTCCCTGACTTAAATAAATGTGATCAAGTTTTCAAAAATACTAACAAGTTAATTCGAAGCAGCAATGAATGGATAGGTGGATGCATTATATGCTTCAATGCAAGCCATTTTTTCAAAGACTGTGTTGGGATTTTAAGCCGACCTTGAAGAACCTAGGTTTTAAAAACATGAGCTACAAGATATGCCTGACACTGAATCACGTATGAGCTCTCCATTAGGGCAATATGGGCATTCCCACTTTTCCAGCCTCCAATGTTTCTTTACCTTAATTATCTTCTTAAATTATTCCCTCTTAATACAAATGTTTTTTTGCCTCTGGTAAAATAATTGACTACAGGTAGCATGAGAGATTTGAAATTCAGAAGGCATGGGCTCTCAGCAAAGGAAATGACTTTTAGTGTCTGATTGAAAAAGGTTTCATGTGATTGACTTACTGGCTTTGAAACTGCCTGAGTTATAAGCATCTTGTTGGGTTTTTTTTTTTGCTACTCCAAAAGGCAATATATGCCTTACAAACATGTTGTCCATAGAGGGCTAAATTAATTGCAAAATGTGTACTAAAGGCGTGTCCTTCATCGAGGGCTTATGTACACCTTCGTATAATCCTCATGCAGCCAGAGGGTAACTACAGTTGCCTTGCAGTACACGGCACTATTTGGGATGCCATATATAGCCAGCCTTATTCCTATGTTAATGCAGAAGCGCTCGGAGTTCCCTGGTGGAGCAGAGGCCCTGCTAGCCACAGCTTGACTGTCTCTTTGCCAGAGAGCTCAAGTAATCAGATATTTCAACAGGACTGAGCTCCCAAGAGCTGCAGAGCCGATGTTTGGTCACAATGCTGTAAGTTTAAGCCTATAGTGAATACACAAATGTGGATAGAGTTCAGTTGCTTTTGTCATTTTAGCAGGGAGTGGCCAGGGGAAGAGTGTATAAATATGCTGTGTTGAAAGGAACTTTTCTCTGGAAGACAGTCTTTGAGTTGGTAGGAAAGAGGAATGTATTCCAGTGTAATTGTGGCTAAACCAAGAGGCCTGGTTACCCTGACTTTGCTCAACACCAATGTTTGGGTATTTTATTGTGAACGAATGGGTTTTATAGCATATGTATAATAGTACCTAGCTTTTATGCACTACTTGAGCAAAGTCATCCATCTCACTAGGCAGCAGTACAACAAGACAGGCAAAATAAAATCAAAGAAGACACCTCCAAAGGGGCTCATATTTTCTAATAGGTGAAGGGAGCTGGTAATAAAACCTCGCTGCTTATTTCTCCTGTATATAAAGTGGCATGTGTCTAAGATTTACTGGTTTGTGAACAGTGAGAATAGACATAAGCAAAACTCAGTGTGCAAACAGAAATTACATAAAATGGGTCCATCTGGCCTAGTATTTTCTCTCCAGGAGTTTCAAATAACATAGAGTGAAGAAAGAGTATAAAAAGGGGAAAAGATTGCATAATATACTCCTATAATATTCTATTCTGAGAAATGTGTTACTTGAGAATTCCCAGATTATGGCTGCCATGTTTGTGCTTAATCACATTTTACAGACTTCTGTATTGCATGCTTGTATAATGGCTCCACATGTATCTTTAAGTTAAGCCTCTCTGTGGGTCACATTGCGTGAGCAACCTGTTCCTCAAGAGACTGAAGCAGGATACATGCAGCTTAGGAATACAAAGTGTAATTTACTCCTTCATATATGCAATAGGTAGGATTAAAAGGCTACCAGCTACCAATCTAAAAAAGATTTTCTGTGTATCCTGCTGTTCCACAGTGGGCATAAGCTACATGGGGAAACAATGAGCCTCTGATGTGCCTTGCTTCATCTTAGATATTGTGAGTTGCTATCTCCCAGTTCCTGTTTTGTTGGGGTTTTTTTGTTTTTTTTTGTTTTTTTGGGTTTTTGTTTGTTTGTTTGTTTGTTTTTTTAATGGGGTTTTAGACCTTTAAAACTTAGTGATTTTCAATCATTTCTTTTCCTCTGGAGTGACTAAGCTTTTGCCTTTTACCTTCTCAACAATTACACTGCTGTCCATGCTTTTCCTTCTCTCGTCTCTCATAGTTTTAGGTCACATAATATTTCACACTTGGCTAACACTGTCCACAAATAAACCTGAGTGGAGGTTGCACAGCTGGGCTGTGCTAAGCTGGGTCTTGTCTCAGAGATAAACAAGTCTCTGGGCTGAAGGGGACACTGCCAGCAAGGACGGTTCAGTCCTGGCAGCATGCTAGGGGTAGGCAGAAGTGAAACACCTCCAGTGCACCTTGTGTGGCTGTTAGGTCCTCTGTGGTGGCACTCCTTGCTGCTTCTGGTGTCAAGGCAGCATCCATCACAAGTACTTTTCTGCCTACAGCATTTTGCAGAGGAGAATGGAAAGACCAGAGCCACTTGCAGTGCCTGAGCTGGGGACAGCAGGCATCTATAGCATGGCATGGTGACATTTTGCTTGTATGGTTTGTGGGTTTTTTCCTAGTAACACTTAGCAATTTTTTTTTTCACTTTTAATGAGTAACAAGTGGACTTTCTTGTTGGCTGCTTCAGAGAACTGTAGCAGAGCTGGGAAGCATGGTTTCCTGTTTAAAAAAAAACAACTGATCTTCATTTATGTATCACACTTGGCAAATCACAAGAATATGTATGCAGATTTGAGTTACCATTCTGCATTTTTAAAAGAATAATCACTGTTTTTTTTCTCAAAACATAAATACATTGATTTATTTAGTATTTTTAACAAAAAGGGACACGATTATATACTATACTTGATTCCTAATAATTATTTTACTGAATACAGTATATGGAAGGAGTTTTAAAATGCTGCAATTTGTAGTCTGTGCACAAAGAAATCTTGCAGAGAAATCTCTCCTACTAACTTTCGGCTGTGCCTTGACTACTAAATATATTACCTTATAAAATAATATATTTTAGTTCATTAGTATTAATTCGTTATGGTAAATTTATTAGACCTAATACATAGAAATGAACTATGGCCTATCAAAGTAATTAGTATTCTTAGTTGTGAGTCTCAGGGTATTTATTCTGAGCCCACAAGCAATGCAGTAGATTTTGAGGAATTTTTGCAAAGCAACAGTGTTTTGTGGCCTAGATTTACAAAATACTAGACAAAACTATTTTTAAAAATAAAAATATCTTTTAAATTATTGATTGCAACAGGATTGTAATTAAAAACATAAAACTTAAGTGAAAAGTCATAAAACTAAATTATTCTAATTATATTTCTTCCCTTTCTTCCTTCTGGGGACATCATAACAGCTGTAATTAATGTGTGCAAGCATTTATGCTTGCCATGGAAAAACTAAATACATGTAATTGCTAGCAATAGCCCAGTTTTTCAAGTGAAGAGGATGAGTGCTTGTTCACTGGGAGTAGTGAGATGATAGTATATGTCTTCTTTAAAATAAAATTTGATTTTCAGGTTGCAGACCAGCGAGAACACACATCTTGGTCTAGCACCACTGGTTTGAGAGGAGAAGTTAGGGCAAGGGAGATAGAAACTGAATGTCTACCTAGCATGGATCCTCCCTGTGCCTCTTTCAAGCGGCAGTCTTAAGGCATTGTGAACCATCATTTTCCATAACAGCCAAAACTTGGAGTGTCTATTTATACTTTTGACTTCCTCAACATTCACAGAATCACAGAATGGTAGGAGGTGGAAGGGACCTTTAGAGAACATTTAGTGACAACAAGTTTGCTAATTACCCAGCTAATCTTCTCTACCTCATTCACAAGGTTATATATCTCCTCTGTCACTGCTTTTGTGAAACACAGAGTGCAGGTTTATATAGTTCTTGTGTGGAAGATGTTCCATACCTCTAGTCCTCATTTTTCTCCATCTCTATAATTTCTTAATTTCTGCTTTTTTCCTTTTTAGTATGAGTGTCCACAGTGGCAGCTGGATAAAAAAGGTGGGAGCAGCACAGATTTTCAGAGCAGCATTTTGATTTTTTTCTGTTCTCTTGAATTAGAAACATCAGTCTTGGAGGCTGTGCAAGCTAAGAGCAGTTGTTTTGAGCTCAACTTAAGTGTTTAAATTAATTAGACTAGCTGTGAGAATAGAAGTTTGTAAACTATGTGTGGTGCAAGGTGGGAGTATTTGCAGAAAGGAGATAAGATCCCTAGTTGTTAGGAGAAAGAGAAGCAATTTCTTGCCTCAGAAAAGTGGCAGTGTTTGCTAGAAGCTAGCGGGGAATTTANCACCCTTTACATATTTGTAAACCCCTCAGTCTCCTCTTCTCCAAGCTAAAGAGCCCCAGTCCAATATATTTCGTATATGACCTTTTGTTCTGATGCTTCTCTTTAAAAGTCA
Source organism: Urocolius indicus (assembly GCA_013401255.1). Taxonomy (NCBI): domain Eukaryota; kingdom Metazoa; phylum Chordata; class Aves; order Coliiformes; family Coliidae; genus Urocolius; species Urocolius indicus. The sequence continues at coordinate 134,275 of WBNH01000160.1, read as the reverse complement.
CTGGATATATCTCCTCGGGTCATCAATGCTGAGATGGCAGAGAAAAAGCTGTTTTTTTCTAAGATGCGTTTTTCCAGTAGTGATGGGGTCTTTCTGTTCGTTGCAAAGGGAAGAGTTTGTTCTGAATGNCTGGGCAGCTTGTTTCAGTGCTCTATATATGAAAAGGGTGTTTGGTATATTGCATCACATGTATCAACAGCCATGCTGATACAGTAGTTTGGATGGTTCTTGTAGGAGTAGTGTTTTTGTTTGCTGGTATGGAGGTGATCACCAAGCCTTGTGTTTGTTGCCTGGCATGAGCTGGTTGCAGTGGCGACGTATGTTTGTGTGAGGAGAGTCTGCTCCTGACAAGGAGCTTAACAAAGCTGAGGGATTGCTTGAACAGTAGGAGAGGTTGTTCTGTGAAAATATACATGGGGTTAGGTAATTTTTCTATGTGGGTTATCATTCTTAGATGTTTTTTCTGTATAGCTTCCCTGGGAAGGCTGTTTGTGGCATCTGTGGATATTCAATGGTGTGAGGCTTTGTTCTCCATCAAAGCAAGTTTGCATATGGCATTTGGAAAGGTCATTTAAAGCTGCCTGTTAAAGTCAATGTACTTAACACCCTGTATCTGCTCAACGTGATGTAACCACATGATATAGTTAAGTTGAACTAAAAAATTTTTCTTCTCAGCTTTGAAGCTTTGAAGGCTGCTGCTACTGCTAAGAGCAGAAGAGTCAGAAAGTCTGAAAGATTTTTAGTTTTTTCTACCCATATGAGATACCATGGTTATAAATCTACCATTGCCTTTATCTAGAAGTCATCACAGCTACCATCCCAAGTAGCATCCCAAGTCTAGTTCTCTCTTAACCACTTCTGAGAACTGGGTTGATAATTTCAGAGACCTGAGTGGTAAGGACTATTTTAGAGCATCTTTCTGTATGCAGTTATTTTCCCCTAATGTCATCATTCTACTATCAGAACTGAATTTCATCAGCTATTTTACCTTCAGTCCATTGGTATCACGATCTCCTGTAATTCTTCATAGACAGCTTAGATCTTATTGCCTTGAAAAGTGTTGTTATCTTCGGCGGCCTTCATCATCTCAGTGTTCTACCATTTTCTCTCACCTTTGTGGTTCTGTTGAACAGCAAAATATCTGAGGGATTCCTCTGGTAGCCTTATTCCATTGTTGAAACCAGACTATTATGCCTGCACTTCTTTTCTGGCTCTTTTGATCCTTATTCATCTACAAAAGGGATTCTATGAAGAGAGAATATTTGCCAGGGAGCCACCCTCTGAGCTATGGGTACCAGCTGCATGCAGGTTTCTAGTATCCATTGGTTTGCTATTTCCTGGATTTGGTTTCTTCAGAGAGCCTGAGTCAGCAGAGAAGGATACTTCAATACAGTGCTTACATGACTAGGCTGTTTCTTCCCTTATTTTTAGATTTGCCGCTGAACTAAAATAATTTGTAGAGTGTAAAGATAGAGTAAGGACAGTGTAAAGCATACAGTAAGGAAGTTTTCAAGTCCATGTTGAGTAGACATAAGAGAGTGAATGCATATTCCAGGAGGCCTGGTATACCTAATTTAAAGCAAAACCTGATAGGATAATCACACCTCTATGCTTGCTAGCTGCAAAATTACATTTCTTCCTTTACTTGTTTGTTACTGAGGCTTTCTAAACAATATCACCTTCTGAAGTAAGTTGGAGAAATGATAAAAGTGAAAAACAAGCTAAAGAAAAGCGTTAGGATTACAGTATTTTTAACTCCCAGTTCTGCCATTTCCGAGCTGTGCAGCCTGACAAATGCCCATGCAGTGGCTTTCCTTTGAAGCACCAGTGACATCCAGTGGCAGCACCCAGTTAGACATCATCCAGTCTGTCAGTTTAGGTTATCCAGCGACCTTTAATGTGCAGACATTTGAAGTTGGCAACTTGAGATTGTTTTACTTCCTGACCCAATTCAGCTTATCTTTGTTTTATTGTTTTAATTCTGGTAGAACAGGATTTCTTTTATTGCTGCTTTGACAATGAGGTTCAGTGAATGCCTCCAGCTGACATTGCCTTTTCTGTTGCTCTGCGTGATAGTCTAATTGACACAGTATTCTGGAATCTGCTGGAGATTGTGAACTGTATACTTTAGCAAAAGCCTCCAGAATCATTAAGACTGCATAGTAGACTTCCTGCAGTGCTTATTACGGATGAATTCATGTTTATTTGTAGTGTTGACAACAGAAGCTGAAACCACATATCCTTCTACTTTATGTAATAGAAATCTTAAATCTCAGCTGGTTACAAACTGTTCTTCCTATATTAAATTTCTCTTCAGATTTGAAACAGGTTATACTCAATTTTGTCTGTTGGTACTCAGCATTAGCACAAGACGAATGCAGTTAGGATGTTAATTATCATACTTACTAGAAGATAATTTCATGGCAATAACACCTGTCTGGTATTCAGCTGCCCATTAGATGTATTGTATGTTAGACAGACTGATTCATTTTTAAATGCATGCATTTTGAAAAATAATGTTAGCAGTTTGTGAGATTGCTCTTTCCTGTTGGAAATGTAAATGAGAACAGAATTGGTTTCAGATAATCACAGAATCTTAGGGGTTAGAAGGGACCTTGAAAGGGTCATCTAGTCCAACCTTCCCTGCCAGAGCAGGACCACCTAGAGTAAATGCTATATTCTCTCACTAATTTTGTGTTGTTGATTCTGTGTACTTCCAGCAGAACTGAGAATGTTGCTTGTTAGTAGGGCTTTCCATAAAACAAACAAACAAACAAACAAACAAAAACACCAAAAAAACCAAACCCAAACAAAAACACCTCAAACAAAAGTTATGAGGCTTTATTTGGCCTTTCCCCTGAGATACAGTCTTTCTGAGATATCCATGAGGAGACCAGTTCTGCAAAGAAAGAAGTCATGTCTTTTGCCCATTTTTCAACATCATTGTTTTGTCAAATGCCGTTTTCTTTTCTGAGGGAGGCCATAACTGACTGTGTAGAGAGGTGCTAAGTATCATAGAAGATGAAACTGAAAACCAGATTACGCCACTAAATCAGAGATAGTTTGAGAACTGTGCTTTTTATTAGGTCTTTGTCTTACTCTTGCAAGTTTGCTCCTGAGAGGAATAGAAAATAGACATTCTGTAATTTTTAATATATCAAAATGTTAAGACCAGGCTCATCACATCTATACCTATAAGTTGCATGAGGTAGGTGTGTAATCTGCTTTGCCTCTCTAGGAGGGGCAAGTGAAAGAAGACAATCATATACCTGCTAAGCAGTTTAGGTCTTAGATAGGCTGACCTGTATTCTAGATGTGCAGGTCTCTGTCCTGCAGCTATAGATGGTGTATTGAATGACTCTTCTCTTAAGTTTGTTTATATCAGGACTTCATAATGCACTTCAGAGTATTGGCCTTAGCTTCTAACCTATGCAACCATGAAAATCATGTATTTGAAAAACAACCCATTAAAATGTGATTTCTCAAGCATTAACTTCATTAGTTTATCTTTAAAAAAAAGTTTAAAACTATTAGCTGTTTTTAATTATGTTTGCAAACCATGAAAGCTTCTCTTAATAGATACTTAAACATAGTGCTGCTTTTCTGCTGTGTCCATAGAGTATGTAAATAGCTGCTATGAACTATAGAACATTATGGCTTCCATAGCAAATCTTGTGGTTTGTGCTGACTGTATATAGCACAATTATAGTACTATAAACATATATATATATAATATGTAAGCATATATATGTATTTCTAATGATGCAGAACAAATGCTTCCTGAAATGCTTCTCTCCTGAGTGACCTGATCTAGGCAGGCCTGCTTGAACAGGGGAGTTGAACTAGATGGTCTTTAGAGATCCTTTCCAACACTTACGATCTGTGATTCTCTGACTGAGAAATTTTTAATCTAAACCCCAGAAATTAGGACCTTACAGCAATGTAGATAGGTTTGTAAATTGTTTATCAGACTGTGTTAGTGTGGTTATCTCTGCTAGTTTTGTTATATTGAATTAACAGTAGCAATTTAGAGGAGAAATCTGTTGGCACAGAAAAAAATCAAAGTGAAATACAAGCTAAGTATCTTTCTTGATGAAATGTAAAAACAGACAAGTTCTTTTGTATTCACAATTGAAACATGGCAGAAAACATGATCCTAGCACTAATTGTAACATCACTTGGCAGAATAGCTCCAAACACCAATTTTTAAAATGTCTTCATCTTCAAATGTGCAAGTTTACATTTTTTACCTGTTTGTATTATATGTAAGACTATTGCAAACCAAAGAATCAGTATTCCTTTGTTTTAATGTAGCAGTTTGTATTTCCATCTTAATTATGTAAAATATTGTAATGTTTCATTACATATGAAATATATTTAAGATGAAAAATACAACACTGGAAAAAAAATCCAAAGTAAGTTTTGTTAGGAAATCTTACCAGCTTTACCTCTGCTTGAAAGATAGTCCAAATCCTAACAGTTTAATTCATTACAGACATTAGTAGTGTAATGTCTAACTCAGAGAAGGCAGCCATTCTCCACACCCAAGGCAAAAAAATCTTTGACATATTCACTGTAAGAATTTCTAATTGTATTTGTCTTCTCCTTTTCAGTCCAATGTTCTTCTGTTCATGTCAAAAAAAATACTGAACCTTAAAACCTTACATATAGGCAGCTGCTCTGCAGCACAAGGGCAAGGTGGCTTAACTTTATTAGTGATAGATGGGTTTTTCCACCTTTCACCAGGTGATGAGAGGTGTTGTCTACAAATAGAGTAAGGGAAGAAAGATGCTGGGTTTCTGGACACCTGATGAAGAGGAGTTTATTCATTCTGTGTGGAAATCTGATAACTTTTTTCTCAAAAAGAGAGATGTAAAATTTAAAAATGAAATTTACATACAGCAATTTTATTTCTATGGAATAATTAAAGCACCAGAGTTACCAGCAATGACTGTATCTTCAAAATTGTCATTCCTTTCACCTCTTAGATAAGTTAATTTACTACAGCAGTCACTGTGTGTCTTATTCATTCATTCCCCAAAAGCTCAGACAGGTGTTAAAATTAAAGCAATCAAATCATTTACAGTGACAAAAAAAAAAAAAAATAAAAAGTGTAAATATCTCTACTACTCACACCTGTTGGAATGAAACATCAGATTGGGAGCTTTTGTGGACCTTGCTGTTTGGTAGGAATAGCAGGAGTCCAGTGCCTCTCTGGATTAAGCCAGTGTCAGGAAAATTGCATTCTATAGTGCATTATAAGATTTATCTTGTCTCCATGAGTAAGAAATGCACATTCTCCCAGAGCTTTAGAGAGAAGCTGTGAGGTTTGCAGTTTGTCTCTCTTTACCTTTAAGCTTGTTCAGCAAGATGTAGAAGGGATTTAGAGGACAACCTATGGCACTTAATGCTCAGCACACTACAGATGTATGTTATGTTTTTTCCACACAGACTCTAAAGGAAATTTCCATTTTGTAGTAGCTAATTATTGTAATATCATTTGCTAAACTTCAGTCTTGCCTCTCTCAGACATTTGCAAATAGTTCTCCGTAAAAGAGGCAATTGCCCAATGGTTACACTCTGCTGAAATTACTGTTTGCACCAAAATTACGGATGCTGCCAAGCAGTGGCACTAATACAGTTATTGAAAATCAAAGTAATCAAAGAAATGGACTCCATTCTCCTCTTCTGGAACTGTTCATCCTTCCAGCTTAAATGAACAAAACTCTATTCAGATCAATTTAGCTATGAATTAAATTCAATCTAAATGATGACGTATAAGGATCACCATAAGGTGCCAATTTTGTGTAACTGTTTCAGCCATAATAAAATAGAATAAAAGTCCAAATGTGAATAGCTATAAATAAATGAAAGGAGTAAAGCTGAGGCATGGGAAGATTGGAAGTACTTTCAGTCAGTTACACAGTGAAGTCTGATACCCTTTACAATAGTACGTTATACTATGTAAATGTAAACCAGTCTCATCCCAGAAAACACTGTTGCAGTAATCTGATGTTGTTGACCATGGCAGATGGCCTGCTTTGCTGATGATGTTCTCTTCAGATGTTAGGAGAGTATTAGGGCAGATTTGTCATCAGTGTTCCCTCTGCTGTTTTTAACCCCCTCAGGACTTCGATTTCTAGTGTTTAGCATGTGTCATAAGTTTCCTTTTCATGCTTTCAGTGTATTTAAAAAGCAAAATCTGCTTGTAATTAGCAATCCCAAGGAGGCCCTCAAGTAGGTGGATGACTTTTGTCATGACAGAACAACTCAAAAGAGCAGATTGGGGAAGCGTGAGTTTGTTAGAGTGCCTCAATATCTTACGCTAAGGTCCTGCAAAAAGACCATCACTGTCATGTCCGAGGTATTGTCACAGCAAAGAAGTGGGCTGCAAAGGCATCCAAAGTATTTCTCCCTTGGGAAGAAGTAGATTATACCTCAAGGGATGTATAAGGCATTTTTTGTCTCCTCTTGGGTGCCCAGCCTCCTGTGCTTTCTTCCTATTAAAAATGCCCTTTCATGACAATGTCCTACATTGGCTCATGACTGCCACAATCAGTTCTTGGCAGAACAATGAGAACTGGTTTCCTGGAAGTTAAGTATTTGAGGCAGGCACAGGCCAGTCAGGGCTTGGCAGCTACAACAGGGTAAGTCTGGTTACTTAATCCTGGAGTTTGTTCTGATGGTGGGATAAGGAAATATTTCTTCTCTTTTCTTGCCAGAGATGGAACAAAACAGACTGTAGGATCTAGCTTCCATCACTACTGACTTTTTTGTCTCATTTGTTTTGGGTTTGTTTTGGCATTTTTAACGCAGATGACCATCATGAACAGAATGTTAATTTATCCCTGCAAAAACTACAGCTTGCTTTTGTGAAACAGTTGTGGATTGGTGTGAATCCTTCCTTGCAGTGAAGAAAGATTTATATGTCCTAAGGCATATATCTGTTGGGAGTTATACGACCTTGTACACTTCATTAAATGGACAGAGTTCTGATTTAATCTTGTGATAGCATTTTGTTTTAAATGTATAGATGAACTTGTTTATTGTGCTTTTACAAAATAAGCAGTCACTCTTCTGAGACATTTATAGGAAGCAGGAGTGAGGAACCCTTCCCTAGAATGAGCATGAAAAATTAGAGGCTCAAGGAGGAACTGGCCTTGTACCAGTTATGTATACAGAAGTAGATTTCTTCTTTTTATTACCTTACTGCTAAATAAAGATTCATATTAATCTGGTTACGTTCCTAGTAAGGCAGTTGGCCAGATCTTCAGCCTTAAAAAGCCTGATTTGGTAAATGATGACTAGTCTCTCCTTGTTCTTATCTTGACCCAATGAGCCTTTTGTTGTATTTTCCTTCCCTTGTTCAGTTCAGGAGGGAGAGTGATAGAGCAGCTTAGCTGGGCACCTGGAATCCAGCCAGGGAAAACCCACCACAACAAGCAAAGCAAATATTTTTCATTTTTCTATTTTATTGTATTTATACTTTTCTTTCTTCTATTATATATAGACTTTGATAGACAGTTCAACAGTAGAGGTATGGTAGAATGTCTTACATACTAGCAGTGACAACATCAAATAATGTGTATCTCTTACTTTTGAATGGCTACCTTTGAGATTAAAATCCTGTTAATTTGTAAATGGCTGGTAGGTCAACATAGGCTATTTAACATGAACTCATTGCAGAAAGCTAGGAAATAAAGTGTGCACAACAGCTTTATTTTGCTGTAACTTACTGAAAGTTGGTCAAACAAACTTGGATTGGGGCATTTGGAACTGAGCAGTTCCCAACTCCTTTCATGACATAGGAAACTTGCCACTCAACTACAAAAGCGTGGATAATGCCTCAGTGATTGTCCTGGAGTTCTCCTCTGGCTTTGCAAATGGGACTTTGAAGTTTGGCCAGCAATGAATAGTAATAATCCTCTGACTGGATGCTTACACAGAACACAGAAAAAATTTAAACTTTGTTTCAGTTTATTTCCTGAAGACATACATAGAATGGAGGAGTCTGCTTAATGGGAAATTAGGCTTCAGAAAACACCACCCTAACTTAAATGTACTAAACTGCCTTGCATGCATTAAATTCAGAACAGCTTTCCATGATCTTATCACATCTTTTGCTAATAGTTACAGCCTATAAAAATAACCTATTTCAATTCTTTTTGCCTTTGTGTACAAACTTAGCTCTTTGTTTGCCTTTAGACAATGGTCATGCAATGCTTTGGGTCCTGGCAGAGTGGGCTGCTCACCAGTGGAAGGTATGCCGGGAGCCAAGGCAGGGACAGTGTCTTCAATGAGACTCCCACCTCACTTTGTTCTGACTAGTTCCCCAGCTTAGACACACACATATCAACTCATTGCTGTTGCTGTTTACATACACACCTTGCCATAACAACCTTCCTCACTCACTTCCTACACACACACATATATGGATCCTTTTGTTTCTTCTTTGAATTTTGTTTCTTCTTAGAATGGCAGGGGCTGGAAGGGACCTTTAGAGATGATGTGGTCCAAGCCCCCTGCAGAAGCAGGTTCACCTAGATCAGGTTACAGGAATGCGTCCAGGCAGGTTTTGAAGACCCACCTGGAGTTTTGTTCCTCCCAGGGAAGGAGACTCCACACCTCCCCAGGCAGCTTGTTCCAGTGCTCTGTCACCTTCACAGTGAAATAGGTTTTTCCTATGTTTAAGTGGAAGTTTTTGTGTTCCAGCTTCATTCCGTTACCCCTAGTCCTGTTGCGAGATACAAATTAGATCTCCCCCTCAGTCTCCTTTTCTCTAGACTAAATAACCCCAGCTAGCTGAAGAGGAGTTATAGTGAGGTGAATGTCAACATCTTCTCTCTAATAGTGAATGACAGGACATGAGGAAATGAGCTCAAATTGTGCCAAAAGAGGTTTAAACTAAACATGAGGAAGAACTTTTTCACTGAGAGAGTTATTTAGCATTGGAACGGGCTGCCCAGGGAGGTGGTGGAGTCACCACCCCTAGAGATATTCAAAGATACATAGATGATTTTCTGAGGGATATGGTTTATTTTAGTGATAGGCCTGACTGTTGGATTAGTGGATGGACTTGACGATCTTAAAGGTATTTTCCAACCTCAATGATTCTGTGGTTCTTATTTACATCCTACAGACTCTATCAATAAATTTGACTAAAATAGGTCAGTGAAGGGAAAAGTTAATCAGGAGGAAGAAACTGTCACACCAACAGGCACACATGCAGGCAGCATGATCGCTTACAGCTCCTTTCCTTAGGAGCCTGATAAGAAGGTAGTATTTTGCAAAGATGAATGCATTGTTTGACAGATGTTCTAGCCAGATGCTGGTGTAACAGGTCCAGCATTCACTGTAGCCTGAGAACAGCTGTCAAACATACGGCAAAAAGGGAAAGAAGCTTGACCAAGAACCTCAGCGTGGCTGTTGTTTACAGGGCAGGGGAGATTAAGGCTTTGTGTTTGGAAAGCATACATAAGGGAAGCCATTTCATGATGATACTTGTTAGGCAGAAGTCTGTTAACAATTTGGTCTTTACTTTCTCTCACCTATTTTTTTTTTTTATGACTTCTTCTGGCAGGAGGTCTCACAAGCTCTTGAAATTGAATTCTGCTTGCTTTCACTACTTGTAAGTTTTGTGAGGTTGTTCAGTACCAGCTCTTCTTGTTTGTCTCTAATAATTTTCTGCATATTACTTCTGGAGCGCAGGAAGAAGCACGCCTAGGGATTTTGTTATTTCCCCTCATATTGTGTCAATAAGTGAGTGCCAGCCCTGTGTTTCCTGTGCTAAAGAATAAGAACACTGATGTAACCTCTTTTTACCTGAAGTTAAGCTTTAGGGAAAGCTTTTAGAAAGTGTTCTGAGATCTGTTAGAGAGTTCTATTTTGAAAAAAAAAAAAATAAAGGCCAGTGTGGTGGGAAGCAGTACACCAGACATTTTTTACTGTGTGATGGGAAGCAGTACACCAGACATGTCAGGAGCCATGAATGTTTAAGTTGCCTGAGGATCTGCTTCTGTGTAATCTGAGTAATATAAGCCTATCTTTTCTGATGGAATGCATTTGTGTTATGAATGCCCAAATCTGCTATTATTTATCGTTGACTGCAAAGGTAGGAAGCTGACTGCGATGTGGGTTGCAGAACAGGATCCAGAGAAGCTGATGAATGTGTTGTCTGAGCTGCCTATCACTCAGTCTTTGCACAGGCAAGCCTCCAGTGGCAGCACTCCTTCCTTTTCACAAAGACCTCATATTTTATACCCCTTCCAACAAAAAGATAAGCAGCTGACAGAAAATTGGTGATTTTCAATTATATTTCTTTACACTGTGTTTTTACATATAGATCAAATAAAATCAAACGCCTTATGCTGTGAATTACAAAACCAGCAACACCATATGTATTGGCATGTTTTCTGCAAAATCTGAAGGAAAGAAACATGTAGGTACTGTGTTAGGACTGCCACTCACTATGTAGTCTGTAAGTTGGTTGCCTCTAAGCTGTTACATGTGGTTAAGTTTCATCCATGGGAGAGATCTTTGTCATCTATCCGTCATTGTTCACCCAGCTGAGGTACAGGGGGACAGTTTACGAATAAGCTCCAGAGTAAGAGATGACACATGCTGAGGCTCACTGTCAGGACTGTGCAATAGTCAGCTTTGTACTAAATCTATATCCTTCTACTAAACCCATGTTTATGAGATATAGCAGGAAACAACTGCCTTGTTTGGTACATAGTAGAGTAAAGCAAAGCCTAGGAAACTTTACAGTTTGATATAGTGAGCAGCATATTATTAAATCACGTCACAATGTTTATCCTTTTCTTCTTTGCGCCCCTATCCCTGAGGCCAGTACTCTTCCCTCACCCAAGCAAGCTGTGGAAGGGTTTATAATTGGATGGGTCAATAAACCTTCCCTCTGGCTCCTCCCTTCCTCTTTTCCATCCACACTGACTCCCAAGTTCGTGACTATACTTAATGCTGCCTAAGATGCAGCATTCCATTAAAAGCTAAATTACTGGAATAATGAACTGGAAGAACTTGCAAGAGAAAAGGTGTGGTTTGTTAAGATACCAGAAAAGATTAATAGACTAAGTCCACAAGGGCCTGGTCGTTGCATTTGCTCCCATCATATGCAAAAGGAAACAAAGGAGAACAGCATAACTACTAGGAGGCTAGCCTAATTTTATTTTGAGGCTTCTCATATTTTCAGCATTGAATCCCTTTTTGTCTAGTTTTGTTTTTTTCTGTTATCTTCTGTCATGTTTCTTCCTTGCTTTTATTTTCTAGTGCTACTGGTCAGCTGAAATGGTAATTTGCTCTCTGTCAGGACAATTCAAGGATTTGCAATTTAGTTTTTCCTGTCACTTGTTGAAGAAGGACTGTAGATTCTTTTTCTGCCAACAGAGGAATCCATCAGTATCACAAAAGCAGCAGCTGCATCACAGCAAGGATGCACAATAGTTGTATACATCACTTAGTCTTTATCTGCTTTGAGACATTAGGACATTTTGTTGCCTTTAATTCTCTACCTAGAAAAAAAAAGTGTCCATATAGTGCTTAAAATCAGCTGCTCTCTTTTTTAACTCCTGAAATGACATTTCTTATCCCACAAAGTCTTCTTGAAAAATTATTTAAAAACAAACATAAAATTGTACAGCTAAGGCACAATCCAGTTTCAGTGCTGCATTGTTTCGGCTGGCTTCTCGAGACACTTCCAGAATTTGTGCTTCACTCTAAGTTGATGTGGCTGAGAATTCAGGTTATAATCTGAAGCCATAAGTCTCGTTGATGCAGAAAAAGTGGCAGCAGTCAGCATATTGGTGATTTCCCATCTTCTTGATGTTGTATTGCAGCCAGAAACTTTGTAAATATAAATGGTTGTGTCATGTTTCAGTTTTCATTAAAAGTAGGAAGAAAAGAGCTGTAAGATTTATAAGTTGCTTACAGCTAAGAAATCTGAAGAATGCTGTGGTCACTTTTTAAGCTTTTTTTATTCTGTTCTTTTCATGCAACCTCACAGTGACCTTTGACAGGATACTCCCTTCTGAGGCAGTGTTTTTGTAATCTAGTAGCCTTCTTTAGTGTTTGCCAAGTGTGGATGATGATGAGCTTGAAAGCATCCTTTCCAATGATGGAATTTCATATAGCCTTTTCCTTTGCTTTTACTCCTTTCAGAAAACGTACTTTGTGTCTTGGTAACCTGGTAATATCAGAAATGCATACAATGCGGTATGTTGAACTAATTGCCAATTAAATAATAGAGAAGGCCAAGTTCTAACAGGAGATCATTGTGCACAGTTCATTAACTGCATTTCACAGAACCAAATTCATGCCATGTGATTTTTAAAAACAGATTTAAGGAATGAACACTTCCTTCTGTAATGCTTAATAGCTGCAATGAAGAGCAGAATGGAAAGATATTAATACTAGCAGTTCCTGGTGTTTTCAGTTTTTCCCCATCCCCTGGTAGACATCTGTGCAACTCAGTAATTTCTGTGAATTAGTTTATCTTCTCTGTGAGATAAATGGCTCTAGAAGAGACATGGAGAGTCTTTGAGATAATCAGTATCTTAGTACTGTGTGTAAATATGCCTTCTCTGATATTAAAATCCAGTAACATAGGAAATCCTAAACAAGATAGAGGAAAATGCTGCAGATGCCTTTCAGGCAGATTTTTAAATATCTGATTTGCTTCACACAAAAATAATGAGAATAATGGAAGTACAAGCAGTACCTATGGTAAGGAATGTCTACCATAGTGCAGTTAACTTACAAAGCTTCAGCTGATGCATACAAGCAATGGTAAAATGCTGTAAGAGGAAGATTTTACTAAAGGTGTAATAAGGCTCACTGTTGATGCTACTGGTTCCTGCTAATCAAATTTGAAATGCTTGTGTATGTGTTCAATTGAATATAGGCAAATAGGGACAAAAAATTACAAATGAGACCTAAGAGGTGTATTGTGCTTGGGGAAGGAGTGGAAGCGTAGAAAATCTGAGACTCGGCAACATTTCATCTACAGCCGAGAGGTTTGAAGTGTCAATGCGAAATGCATTGATGGGAATGGATAAAATTCTTAGTAGAAAAGAATGGAGGAAGCACTGAAAACAAAATTTGAAATTAGAAGTTTTTCATAGGTCTAAAAGCCAATCTTGAAAATCTCTGTCTTTTACATTTTAAGTGTCAAGGTGAAAATTTCTTAAAATAAACTCTTAAACTTGAAGTGCAGCATGAAGCTTGTTTTTTAAGAGAGAAGCAATGACATCTAGCCATAATACATCAATATTTACTTTTAATCTTACTACAGATGTAATTTGAAGTGGTTGCTGGTTATAAAGATCTTTTTCACACAGGTAATTTATTTCTCTGTGAGTAGAACATGTTTCAAGATAATTCATAACCTGATGTAATCTCAAAACCTTTTGTTATTGATGTAGCTATTATCAAGAAGTTGGTTTACAATCTGTTCTTTCTGTATTTTTTGTTTCTTGGCCACAGCTTTGTTTTGTTTGCCATTTCCACAGCTGTGTGTATTATTCAAATGTGAAGTAGGCTGGAGGTTTTTGCTTGTTAGAAAAAAATAAAAAATGATCTGTTCACTAAAAAAAAAAAAAAAAAAATCTGCGTTGAACCTCACTGCAGCCTGGAACTTTAATTTGTGGGCTGAGAGTGGGCTTTCCGGAAATGAGAAAATGG
>WBNH01000160.1:64552-119080 GCA_013401255.1 Urocolius indicus | reverse complement strand
TCCCCCCTGCTAGTGTGATGGTGAGAATTGGGGGAAAAAAAGTCAGACTCATGGGTTAAGATGAGAACAGATTTAGTATTAGTAATGAAAATAATAATAATTATAATAATACTGACAAAAAAGAGAGATAAATAAAACCAAGAAAGACAAGTTCTGCACAATGCAATTGCTCACCACCCACTAACCAACACAGAGCCAGTTCTGAAGCAGCGATTGGCCCATCCCTGCCAGCTCCCCTGGTTTATAAACTGTGTTTGATGTCCTATAGTATAAAATAACTCTANGGGTTAAACCAGACTGTCTTCATTGGCAAGTATAGCAAGAGTGATTTTACATTTACTTCCAAATAACAAATATTATCAAGCTGAACAGGTCAAAAACCTCCTGTGAAATGTCATTTCTTTGCCATCTCCTTTGTTTGTTAAGTCTGAGACTTCAGAGCTTTGATTGTAGTGGGTAGTTATGTGGCTGCCTGGTAGCACAAACATTAATAAAGTTCTGAAAGGGAGAACATCAGAAAGGAAAGTTCCTTTATCAAAATGACCCTGAAATATAGTCTCAAAAAGATACTCTTTAAAAGTGTATTCTTGAATTGAAGGAAACTTTTACAACCTCTGCTGTAAGAAGCTAACGAGCTGTCAGACTTCTTCCACCTAGTGTTCTGAAATACAGCTTGTGTCAAGAGCATTGGGTTATGTACCACTGAGAAAATGAAAAATGAAATCTGGAAAATCAATAACAAGCTTGTCATTTAAACACTAAATAACTCTTTAGAAACAGCTTCAAGATACACATTCAGAGCTGATCCGAGGTACAGAGTTATTCAAAATATCTTCAACAGATTTTAGTCAAATCCTCTAAATTGTTTCACAACAGTAGATAATCAATTCCAGTTAACTCTTCTTAGAATTTTAAAGGATTACTTGATAATGTGATGCAAACGTGAAGACGTTACTGATTTGATATTTCGTAACCTCAGCTGGAAACTGAGCACCACACTGCTGCTTGCTCACTCTTCCCCCCTGCTAGTGTGATGGTGAGAATTGGGGGAAAAAAAGTCAGACTCATGGGTTAAGATGAGAACAGATTTAGTATTAGTAATGAAAATAATAATAATTATAATAATACTGACAAAAAAGAGAGATAAATAAAACCAAGAAAGACAAGTTCTGCACAATGCAATTGCTCACCACCCACTAACCAACACAGAGCCAGTTCTGAAGCAGCGATTGGCCCATCCCTGCCAGCTCCCCTGGTTTATAAACTGTGTTTGATGTCCTATAGTATAAAATAACTCTATGGCTAGTTTGAGTGAGCTGTCCTGGCCATGCTCCCTCCCAGTTTCTTGTGGACCTCCTCATTGGCAAAGTGTAGGAAACTGGAAAGTCCTTGACTTAGGATAAGTGCTACTTAGCAAAAACTGAGACGTCAGTGTGTTATCAACATTATTTTCATAATAAATACAAAACACAGCACTGTTCCTGCCATTAAGAAGAAAATTAACTCAATCTCAGTCAAAACCAGGACATATATTTATGTAGCTTTGATTTGCAAATATATTGCTTTGCTCTTAGTTTGATATTAATAGCTATAGACTTGTATGGGTTTTATACTTTCTTTTAGCTAAGTAGTTTAAATTAAATGTACAAGACATAGGATGAGNTCCCCCCTGCTAGTGTGATGGTGAGAATTGGGGGAAAAAAAGTCAGACTCATGGGTTAAGATGAGAACAGATTTAGTATTAGTAATGAAAATAATAATAATTATAATAATACTGACAAAAAAGAGAGATAAATAAAACCAAGAAAGACAAGTTCTGCACAATGCAATTGCTCACCACCCACTAACCAACACAGAGCCAGTTCTGAAGCAGCGATTGGCCCATCCCTGCCAGCTCCCCTGGTTTATAAACTGTGTTTGATGTCCTATAGTATAAAATAACTCTATGGCTAGTTTGAGTGAGCTGTCCTGGCCATGCTCCCTCCCAGTTTCTTGTGGACCTCCTCATTGGCAAAGTGTAGGAAACTGGAAAGTCCTTGACTTAGGATAAGTGCTACTTAGCAAAAACTGAGACGTCAGTGTGTTATCAACATTATTTTCATAATAAATACAAAACACAGCACTGTTCCTGCCATTAAGAAGAAAATTAACTCAATCTCAGTCAAAACCAGGACATATCTCATATTTATGTAGCTTTGATTTGCAAATATATTGCTTTGCTCTTAGTTTGATATTAATAGCTATAGACTTGTATGGGTTTTATACTTTCTTTTAGCTAAGTAGTTTAAATTAAATGTACAAGACATAGGATGAGTCGCATTTATTTCAGAACATAACAGAGACCATGACCTCTTGATACTGCTTACTTAAGACTACCACCTCACCATTTCTCTCTGTATTAAATTCAGATGCATTTGATTTTCATTATAGATTCACATTCTTTACAGGATAAACACAAATTGCTAAATGCAAGCATTTTTATTAAAAACACTAATGAGTTAGAAAAATAATCTTTAGATGTGCCATGAAGCAGAAAATAATGGTGGTTAAAAAGTATGAGCAATTATGAAATCATTTACCCATTACATGTTATAGTCAAAGCACTATATTATTTTGTGAATAGTAACTTGTATAGTAGTAACTGATTTCTTAAAACGGTGTACTGCAAAACACATGTCAAGACAGAGGATGGTCAATGATAAACAAAGAAAAAAGACTGCTTATTCTTTCTCCTCAATCTAACTTTTCTTCTGGTAAGACATGTAGGCAAGTGTAAAATGTACATTTTACAATTCCAGAAGAGAATAGCAATGTCTCTTAAATAATCTCAGCTGTAATCTCGTGTCAAATATGATAGCATAGATGAAGAGAGTTCTTTTTGTATACATCAATAAATACATTCTTGACTATGTTACAGTAGTTACAGGCAAGGCTGGGATTGTGTGTCAAACAGGAGAAATTTAGTATTTCTTCAATTCTCATGTACAACAAAGAGGTAAATTAACATACATTATTTATCAACTTTTTGCTGATATCAGGCTGTCATTTCTTCTTTTACATCCACCATAAATGTCCATAGAGTTCAGTTTATAAATGATTGAGTAGCCTGCTACTACCAAACAAATATGTACTGCAGTGCAATAATACAGGAAAGAGCAGAAGGGAAGCTTCATTGTTAGGGTAAGTCTTAAGCTGGCTTTGTTAAATGCTCTATTAGGGGTATTAGGGGAGCTGATGCCTCCTGGAGTTAAGGTTGCTGCACATCTTCTGAAGCTCACGTACTCATGAAAAACACTTTATTCCCATAGAAAACCCAACACTGGTGTTAAAGTTGAAAAATAACAGCTTTGAAATGCACGTGTCAAAATGATCACATGGAAATGATTCCTGATTTCCTGGTCTTGAGGTCCTAAGCCATTTTATTATTTGTGTTGTTCCACTGTGCTACTACTTAAATCCTTGAGTCTCCACGTGCCGTACTGACAAAGGACTGTATGCTCCTGTCTCTCTCTGTTGTCTTGTTTCTGTATAAGAAATCCAAAGAATGATCTGCAAAAGTTTGGACTTTAGATGCTGTGACAGCTCACATATATGGAAATCTTAGCTCTTCAGAATTGCCGATACATTTATGTAATTACTGCAAAAGAAAAGGCAGATTGCAAGATTGAAATAAACTACCAAATACAACAGTAGTGGAAGATACCGTCTTTCAGTTAAGGTAGTACTGATTTATTGGCAAATTTCAATATCTTAAAAAAGAAATTTTCAGTAATACCATCAGCACAGAAGCTATCTGTGCTGTAATCTAGAGCTACTTTCTGTTAACAGAAAGAAAAAGGTGGAATATGAAACTACATTGCAAAATGCCTGTTGAGTTTAATTATGTATATCAGATATTCTGCAAGCATTGCCCCCAGTGTTGGTACTATAATGAGAATTAGAAAATTTTCTTATCAGAAGAAACAGGCCTCCACAGTTCTCAGAATGCTTCAAAACATAATTAATATTACAATACAAATGTAGATTTTCAAATGATTTATTGTAATATTTGGAGAAATTGACCAAATGACCAAATTTGTTTTGTTGTCATGAGTTATTTGACAGATGCATTAGCAGACCATAGAATGTAATATATTGCAGTTTCTGCTAGTTCTAAATAGTAGCATCTTCCACGTTGCCTTTTTAAATGTATTAATAATGCATGATGGACTGTGTTCCTGTTATATTCTCTGTTGGATGAAAGCACAAGGGTGCCTACGAAGGTAATGATGCTATTTCAATTTCTTGGTTATTGTTTATTGATTATTGCAACATTTTGTCTGTTCTTCTCTTGTCATTTCATCTGTACATCAGGGAGGTAATTTAATAATATTTTTTTCCAGATAAATTGAATGTGAAAGGTACTATATGTTCTTCTCTAGTTAAATCTGTTCAATTTAATAGTTGAGGCAATTAATAAAAGTTGAGCACCTTGGGGAAGAGGTCATGGAAAAGAACAAAGGCAAACATGTTACAAAGTATAGGTAAAAGTTAATAGATTAAAGCATCTATAATTGATTTTCTTTAAAGACATTAATGTGTAGATGTCCCTCACCCTGGATCCCCAGGTGTCCCTGACTGCTGGCTCCACTACTTGCTCCCAAGTCTCTTGCCCTAATTGTTGACTTGATGTCCACTGGTGATCATACGCTGGTGAACCCACCCCCACCACACATATCTACTCCAGTTTCTGAAATTGCTGGCACCCTGGATACATGGGCTTCTGCAGCCTGTGGCCCCATGTCCAGCTACCACTCAGACTCCTCACACGCTGGTCTCTCCAGTTGCAGCCAGCAAGGGCACCTGGGTCTCTCAGGCTCGTGGTCCTTCTCAAATGGTATTGTTTAGGCCCCATACACATACATGCACACTGAACAGGTTCCCTCTCACCCAGGAATTTAGAGATAGAATTTAAATAACAACATAGGACATGCTTTGGTGATCAGGCCAGACAAATATACTGACCACAACCGCTGATACTCTTGTCCTCTCACCCATGCATTTTCCTACCATTGCTTGTCCCCAGTCTACCTTGGTTTAATCTATGTGAAATAATGACATTGATATTATTTCTGATAAATATGGGAAGATGTGATATCTTGTGTCTCAGGTGTAGTGATTTTGACACAGACATGAAAAGTATCAATATGTATTAATGATAACTACCAGGTGACAAGCTTTCAAAAAAAGGTAGTTGGGCTTTTTAAAAAAAAAAAAAAAAATCTGAAGACTAAAAAAACAGTGCTTTAGTTGTACATAATGAAACCAATAGTAACCATCACTTGTATTTTAAAGTCTTCAGAATGCAACCAAGTCTACTTCATGAGTAGGTTTCCTTGAAAAGCAATCTTTAAAACACAGAGGGTCTTTGATATGGTGGATGTGAGCTCAAAGCTGTAAAAAATGCCCATGGATCTCACTAGTAGCTATTCTGAAATCTATAAGCTTAAAACTAAAAAACACAAGTAACGTATTATTCCAAAATCTACCAGCAAATGCTAGTAAACATTCAGTTGATTTCCCTTTTTTTCTCCTTTTGCAGCTGCTAGTCTGATTTGAACTGTTTATTCACGGGATGAAAGAGATGTTTTTAAGCATTCTCAACAGTTCCAAAGTGATTGATGTAAATTTAAAAAAAGCTGCTCTGATTTAGAGAGAGTTGCTAGGAAACATGCAGTTTGAAGATGAAATCTCCCACTGAACTTGTCTTTGGCTGTACAATAGGAAGAATGTTATAGGGTATCCACAGATTATGTGGATAAACTGTTACATTTTTATGTATATCAATTCATCTGCTATGATCTTATTGAATACACGTGATTCATTCCTGTATATTCATTTGCTCATGAATAACCAGGTGTTATTAAGTTCAAGAAAAGGCGACAATCAGATGGAGAATGCCTAGAGTGTGATATAGATTTTTATGTAGTCTTGTTTCATTTTTCTGAAACATCAAACAATTTTTTTTTCTTAGAAATTGAGCTACTTAAGATTTAATTGCAAGATGATGTTCTGAGGACTTGACTCTTTTATAAACTTTAACAAAACTGAAGTTGCAAAAGTACACTTAATTTTACTAGAAAAGTTAATGGATTTTGTCCCTTAAAAGTTGTTGGCCAAAATAACCCCCCAAAATGCTCTTTAATCTATGAAAAAATACCCAGTTTTAATAATGAATATTTATTTGTATTCATGGCCAATTTTTTTGTTGCTGGTTTTAGAGCCTTGGGTGTTTTTGGTTATCTTGGAGTCAAAGTTAAGATAATTAGGCTTGCAGATACAAATGAAAACTACTTTTGAGTATAGAAACAGAGTAGTTCTGCAGAATGCTCAGTGTTCACAGGAGGTTTCCTGATCTTTATTTGCTGAAATTATTTACCAGACAATCTTTAAACAGCAAAGACTATATAGCATGCTTTGAGAAGAAGTGTGAGTAATGTGAGTTAAAGCAGCAGTAAGCGATCTTTTTCTTATTTATTATATTAGAAGAAAGAACAGCCGGTTACTGATAGTGCAAATGGTGTGAATAGGGACTTGGAGAACTGTCTGCCTGGCCCTTTGCTGCTGACTTGGTAATTAAAGACAGTGTTTAAGTACCACTAAGCAATGTTTCATTATCTGAAGGTATTTCAACACAAAACCTTTTTTTCAACTCAATGACTCAAGAATAAGTAACCAAACTGTGTTCATAATTAATAGTAAAGCTGAGTTGTCTATCTTACATAAGTTAGAAGACTCCTAACGTTCCTGAAAGAATATGCTTATGATAGCAATACTAAATGACCCTTCATTACAGAGTTGTTGATTACCTGCAAGATAAGAAAGATGTGTGACCACTGCAGAACCCTTGTAGGGAAAAGAATTAATGTTGATTCATAATGAGTCTGTGGATGCAAATAAGAAAAATAAGAAATCTCATTAGTAGTGTGAGCTGTGCAAGAGGACAAAATAATAGAAAGCCAAAACAAAGCTTGAAAAAGAGAAAAATGGAAAGGATGATGTCGGAGGTAAGCAAAGGAAGGTCCCATATGGCTACTTAATTGCCCATCAAAAATGCAAAAGTGCCTATTGAGCAACTGACTGAAGAAGTTACTGATTCTCAAGGTCTGAATTCTTTGATGTGTGAATAAAAAGGCAGCAGGAGAGTTAAGTTCACAGTATGATTAACTACCAGTGTGTTGTCCTACTTTACAAAATGTTGCTTTAGAAAATTTCTGCAGAAAATCTCCGTCTTGTAACAGTAAGATTGCCATTCAGATCCATGGTACCTTCTGCATCTTAAAACAATCTTCTGCAAATATGGTTTTGTTTCTTGTTATAGAGGTTGTAGAGTCTCCTTCCTTGGAGGACACGTTCCTATGCAACCTGATCTAGGTGGACCTGCTTCTGCAGGGGGCTTGGACTAGATGATCTCTAAAGGTCCCTTCCAACCCCTTACATTCTACGATTCTATGACTCTGTGTGCTGTTACTTTCAAGTGCAAATGGCACAGCTCCAAACACATCTAGAGAAAAAATTATTTATATTTTTGGTGATTGATTCTTGGAGAGATGTCACAGCTTTCAAAGAAGGAGGCAGGAAGGGGAGAAAAAAGAGTAACAGCTAGAGTATGTTGCAGATCATCTGTGTGACGGGACTTGAGCTCTTTTAAGACTATCAACGTTAGTCAAACAGAAGGCCTGAGAAGTTAATGTATAAATACTTGCAATAGAACAGAAGTTTTGTATTGCATTCCAAAGTTAAGGTTTCCCATTAAAACTTGAGCCAACTGGACTAACAACCCTGGAGGCCTTTTCACCTCTAAGAACACTGTTTCCCTATTTTTCCAAGCCATCAGTCACGCAAATAAATATCCCATATTAAAACTGGACATTTTTTCATACGATAAAGAGGAAATTTTTTTGTTATTTTCACTAACAGCGTTTAAGGGACAAAACCCATTAACTTGTCCAGTAAAATTAAGTGTGCGATTGTTCTTAACTTGCAATTTCAGTTTTGTTGAAGTTCAAAAAAGAAAAGAACAGACTCCTCAGAACATCATCTTGAAATGAAATCTTAAATAGATCAGTTTCTAAGAAAAAAAATCATTCGATGTTTCATAAAAATTTAGCCTGTCTAAATGTATTAAGGAACTAATCCTGGGGCTTTTTTCTTTCTTTATTTATCATGTGTAAGTAGTGGGGGAAAAAAAGAAAGAGTAGTTGAGAGAGGGATTTGGCTGCTCTTTGTTCCAACTTGGTAATTGTTTTCTTATAGCATGTTGTCCTTGAAAGTGTAAATTCTGTTTGAGGATCATATTTGTGGACTGTCAAATTGATGGGCATCTTAGATAGCTTTCCTTCATGTGAAATGAATGTGAAAGCTATGTTCTTTAAATAGGATGATGTGGAAGATAGAAGCACGACTGTTGGTGACAGACTGTCTGGGACAGTAGGCAGTACTGAGGGCAGTGGATTTGAACTTCCATTTCCATTTCAACAAGTCTTGCAAAAATGAGGAGTCTAGTTAAAGAAAACTAAGTTGATTGAATCATTTCTGAAGCCTTTGTGAAGGGAAATAAAGCCACTTTTGGACCCTAACAGATAGATTGCTATTATAAAAAACATTCTGTAGAAAGGATGCTGCTATAAGAGTAGAGCTGGCTTTACTTACCGTAATCCCAGACCACTGTAGTGAGATAAATATGTGCAGCTTTAAGGAACTTGACTGTCATCATCTTTCTAGTAATAGAGAAGGCTAGTACATGCTACTAACTGAGGTATTCGTTTCAGAAGTAAAAAAAGAGATTCTGGATGATGCTTGAGAAGCCAAACTTTAAAATAAGATGCAATGCTCTTTCTAATGGCACAATCTAACCTAGAATGCTAAAATTTGTTGATTGATCACAAGATTTAATTGGAAAGACTACAACGATAGAAAAGGACAAAGGATAAATAATATACAATGTACATCATTATTTTTGTTAAAACAAAAGTTTCTTAGTAATTCTAAATGCTGAGCAGCTAATAAGATTTATGAGGAGTTTATTAAAGTAAAAAATGCCAACTCTTTTAAGAAAATCAAAATAACAAACAATTAGGTGCTTACTAAAAACATTAAAAGAGCCTGAAGTAGAAAGAAATACAAAACACTAATTAGTTTGAAGCATTGTGAGGCTTCTAAAAGGCTTTGATTATAATTTGCCACTGTGTTAATTTACTAGTGAATTATTGCAATTATATATTCATGTTTTGAAAAAGGGTGGAGAAACAGATTTCTTCTACATCGTTGTATCCAGTTCTAGAACTTGAATGTGTATAATTATTATAAAATAGCAGGAAATGAAAATTGCAACAAGTATCTTGATTTACCTCTCCTGGCTAAGTATAGAGCTTCTACACACTTTCCTTTGCTCCCTCTTTGCCTGTTGAGCATTTGGGTTTCCTGAGACGAGCCCTGAGAAGATGTTGGGGGCTGATGCAGCTCCCATGCTGAAAGCCTTGTCATGGGAGGTTCAGGGAAGATCTTACCATGGTAGATATTGAAATTTAATGATGGAGGAAACCGATATTCCTCATGCACCTTCACTTACCCACATAACTATCTCCATCGCTGTCCCTCTCATCCTTTCTTCCTGACTGCCCTTTTGAGTTGGTTTGTTGCTTCCATCCTCCTGCACATCACTTACATGCCTCACATTATATCCCCCCCCATAATGCTGAATATTCTTCTTTGCTTCTTCTTTACCCATTTGACATCTCCCACTGTTGCTCTTCTTTGTATCATCTATTCCCACCCCTTCTGGATTTCTAATCTAGCAGATTGTGTATTGGTTTTGCACAGTTTTTGATGTTAACAATCTTTTTTCAACTGACTTGTTACCTCCTCTGTGTAGTTACTTTTTGTGTCTATGTAATGAATGCTTTATGAACCTGCTAAATGATGATGTCATCTATATGTTTGATTAAGTAGGGAAGAAATGGAAAACACTAGTTATTTTCTTAGCTGTAAACCAAGCGTCTTTTTTCTTCTTAATGAGGGCCAAAGTGTGTGGTGGAAAGAAAGCCACATAGCATAACAAAGAAACTGAAGACATTTTCCTAAAGTGCCTTTGGAGAGATTAAAGAATCCCTCTGGTTGGGTAGTATAGAGAGGCAGGTCTATTCTTGTCCTGGGAACACCTCTCATCCTAATGAAGCCTCAGGAGACACTGCAAGCCTCCAGAAGCATGCTGGGAGGTCCATGTGTTCAAACTTGAACGTCCTTTCTATTTAGCAGCAAATGTCCCAGTTTTTCCCCACCTTCTTCAGAGGATTGTGCTCCAGACAGCTCACCAGGAGAAGTTTTCTTGAATCTAGCAAGGCAAAGGTCCTGTAATGATGACTTCTCTCTTTTGGGAAGCTGAACCATCAAAAAAGACCTAAATGTGTTAATGAACATTAGATAATAATTAAGCTTAACACAGTTGCAGTTAAATGCCTGCTCATTTTATTGCATATTTTTAAAGCATCTTACTCATTTGCTAAAGTTACGATGCTTTATTGTGAGAAAAGGATAGTGTACTGTGCAGCCTGAAAGGAGTACATCCAGGCATGCAGTTACTCTCTGCTTTTACAGGGAGAGAAATGAGCTGTACTAATGACTGTTCTTTTGTTCGGGAATGGTTTTTACTTAGGCAACAATATCTTTCTTGCTCCGTGAAGAAAAAAGATTGAGAGCAGAAAGGGTGGCGGGTAGTGCCACACAAGCGGTGCAGCCCACGGGGCAGCCTCTGGGGTGAGAGATGCAGCCTCCAGCACGCCTTGGGCAGCACTCTGGTAACAGCACCTGCAGCAACACCACTCCCAGACACACAGACAATAACCAGCCTGCTGTCTCGTCTCACAGCAGGCAAATCTGCCAAAATTCAGCAGAGTGATGTGAAACAACCTCACTTCTTGTCCACAAGCTGAGATAAATCAAGGGGTGTGGATGTGCTATATATACAAAACCACTCAACTGAAGGAAGTGAGAGCAAGGAAAGGATTTTAGTCCTGGCAGGGGGAATATTTTTGTATCCAAATAAAATGAAGTATTTACAGCATTTAAGGACACAATTTTTATTTCCTGTAATTTGAAACAGTATTCAAACCTTTTTTTTTCCCCCGAGTCAATAGATCAAATGCATTTTTTGCATTTAATACAGGACAAGGTAACTTTCCAAAATTAAACCTGGATTGTGCATAAGAGAGGGAGGAGGAATCTTCTGTCTGCAGGAGGAATATTCTGCCTGTAATGTCAGAGAAAGAACACACATTTACTCTTAACAGTTTCATCTGTCAGTACATCTGAATACAGTTATTATCACCATGAGTTACTGTGTAATTACCATTGCTCCCAACAGAGTTTCTGTTTCATTGCTGTTTAATTATGTGCATTATTTCAGTGTAACCATGCAGTTTATCTCATATCACTTGGAAATAAGTAAGTGTTTCCTTGAGGCAATGTCATAACACAAGAACCTTCATAGCCAGGATATGGTTACTGGAAAAGTGTTTCCAGGCATTAGTTGATGTATTCCACCACTGTCCTTTGGAAGAATCATACAGATGCAGTAGTTTATACCTTGGTCATTTAAGGTAGATGACTGAAATAGCTGTGAATATCCTTTGTGTCACAATCTGGAGAAACTTTAATGCTAACAAAAGCAGAAGGGCAAATATATTTAGTAAATTCTTCCCACAGATCCAGCTACTGTAAGCATATGCATTTGTTGCCAGCATAAGAGACTTTTTCCTGGGAATATTTCTAAATAAATCTCAGTTCTGCGGATCATTGTTTAGCTCTTAAAAATGTTTTGTAGAGCCTGTTTTCATGTTTCAGGAATGATTTTAGAGTAATAGCAACTAGTACAGTTTTGACTTCTTTGTCAGAGATTTTATTTTCTAAAAAAAAAAAAAAAAAAAAGAAGTGCAACAGCTCTTGTAATTCCTGAGACAAAAAGATTTTCTTATCATATTTCTTGCCGTTTTCCTGTAGTATGAGTTTAATAAAACACCTAATGAAACTCTCTTCTAAGGAAAACTCACTGTGTGAGGCATGTTTCAGGTAAACATCTTAGCATTATTCAGAGGAGGAGGGCACAAGTGTAAAGTGCCAATGGCTGAGACATGTTCCCAGCCACCTCAAGGAGAGACATGAGACATGCACAGAGACAGACTCACCTGGCAGCAGCTCAAACCTTAGTTAATCCAAGCAGCATGTATCCCAAGTGTACTTAGGGAGTTGGATATGTTTGTACATGTGTTGTGAAATCCAAAGTTTCCTGTTTCTTGGTGTTAAAGGTGGAAAACAAGACAGTTTCAAAAGAAGATCAAAATCTGGAATGAGCAAGAGTTTCAGTAGAAGGTAGAAATTGCTATCAGTCATCAGTACTTGGCATGGAAGCTAGGAAACAGTAGCAAGAACATTACATCTTGCAAAGAGTGACAATGCCAGACTAGCATTCCTGTCAGGGAAAAAGTTGGAATCCTTGCTTTGTGTGAAGGTCATAACTTAAACAGTGGTACAGCAGAGCCAATCAACTATGAACAAGATGTGATGGATGTCAAGGATGCATTTATATATTCATGGCCAGAAATCCATTAAACAAAACAGAATTGCACACTGTAAACGTGATGACACATAGCCCTAAAGAAATATATGGCAGCCACCAGCCAGAAACAAAAGGCAGAAAAATATTCTTAATTAAAGGAGTAAAAAATGTTACAGAAGTGTTCTGAAAAATTATTTCTAGAATCTCAGAATATTCAAAAGAAGCTGAATGTTGCCTAAGCTTGGTTTTAGAATATAGACAGAGTTTCTCCCATAGGGAAAAGAGCAAACTTCAATTATGACCTGGCAATAATGTTTATGCTCCACATTTAAAAGGAAACTCATAAAAATTAATACCACCTTTCCAGAGGATCAGGAGTTGTGTGTTGAAAGTTTAAAAGGAGTCATATACTAGAGAAAATAAATGAATACTGAAAGAGATTGATGGACTTCAGTTTCACTGTAATTTTCTTTTTACAGACTTTGAAATCATTAATTGTGACATATTTACTGAAGTGAAGGAGGATACAATCCAAATTTTCCTTATGTTATTGCAAAATGTGTACTGTTTTAATCTTTCTAATAATATGAAGCATTCACAGAGAGAGGATCTGGTTTAGGGAGTTTTGGTTTAGGAAACTGAGTCTAAAAGAGGATGTTCAGTATTAACATTTACCATATTACTATCACCAGAAAATCTGAGTATTCTTAAACAGTGTGCTCTCTCTGAATAAAAGAGATCATTCATTTCACTGAGTAAGTTTGACAATGCATTTATTATTCAAAAGACTCTGTCCTCTATTAACTCAAGTATTCAGTTTAGACAGATAATCTGGGAAGTGAAATGTAATATGAGATAAAGCCTCATGTCAGAATTATTCACTCATTTTTCTTTCTCTGTAATCAGGTATTTTTAGCTCTCTCAATGCTAGTAT
Source organism: Urocolius indicus (assembly GCA_013401255.1). Taxonomy (NCBI): domain Eukaryota; kingdom Metazoa; phylum Chordata; class Aves; order Coliiformes; family Coliidae; genus Urocolius; species Urocolius indicus. The sequence goes on along the minus strand of WBNH01000160.1, from coordinate 105,554 downwards.
TGCAAGGCACAGTTCTTTCTGAGATAATCACTGAACGGAAGATAACCATGTGGTTCTTCATCTATCATCTTATTACACCCTGTTTCGTCTATGGCTTAACAGGTAAGATGAACTCCCATGTTAATTCATTTAACTGACTGTTGTCAGTTTTATGCATTTCAAGGTCAATTATGCTGTTTGTATGGCTGTAATCCATTTGTGCAGATGCCGTAATTAAAAAGACAGATCTGGACTTTAAATTTTATTTTACCTATTCAAATTTGCTATATGGAATTCTTTCTCTAGATCATAAGAAAAACGTATGAACTGTCTATTTTTGCATAGCTGATCGGGATGATTAGAAAAACAGAAAGATGCCCAGAGCAAGAGATACTAAACACAAAATTCTGTAATATACACACCACCTAAAATTAATAACATTTATAAAATTCTACCACCACAATATAATGCTAATTTTCATATTGTAATAAATTTCACCAATAGTTTTGGGGCCATAAAAAGTGAAACATTCAGGAGTCATACTTCTGAAATCTTTGATTGTAAGAGCTAGAATGAGCTGTTTGGAAAGTTAAAACTCATCATTAAAATCTAGTTTCCGTTCCAACTGTTCCAAACAACTTTGAGATTGATAAAGCTTGTTTCAGAGTTCCATACCAATTTAAATGAATGCTGGATAAATGTTGCTGTGATGAACTGGATTGCTAACATAAATAGAGATCTTCTTAAGAAAGAAAACATTTTGCTTGTGTGCAGACTGTGTGAACTGGGATCGGGAAATTAAGTTATGCATGCACAAAGTGTTGACTGAGGTTCAAAAAGTGAAAATATTTTTTATATTAATGTTTCAGTTACTTTCAAGGTAGGTTTTCGATCCTTACCTACTTTGAGAGGAAAGTTACTCAAAAGTTGTATTTCATAAAATATTCTGTGTGTAATTAATGAGTTCCTAATTGAAATATGTTCATAGTCCTGCTCAATCTGGCCTACCATTCCAGACATTGCCTCAATTTCTCTACCATGAGACCATGTTGTTTTTTTGTTATTGACTCAATAAGTCTGACTAATACTGTCATATAACCCCATTGCCTTTAAGAAATTACTCCATAGCTCACAGGAGTGCTTTCTGGTTTAGTGAGGACGTTATTTTATTTTATTAAGGGTTTGAACACAGTTCTTTACTCCCTATTTGAGTTTGTTGGAAAATATACTGATGCCTAATAAAAATCAAGACCTTTAAAACATTGTGATCTCCTGCTTAAAATCTAATGATTATATATTTCAAGGACATTTTCTTTGTTAAGATATGAGGGTTGCTCATAGCACCAGCATTAAAACTTACAACTTCAATTCAACACTGGGCTTTTCGTAGGAAATAAAAAACCAAACAAACCAGACTGTCACTACCAATGATTTTCCCCTGGATATATTGACATCAAACAGAACTATCAGGCTGCAGTAGCCAAACAAGTGCTGGACATTGGTTGATAAAAAAGTTGAGTCTATCACTGAGAATAAATTATCATTTAATTTCTTGACAGGCATGACCAGATGATTAATGCTGTTACTTGTGTATTATGCGTGTTGCAGTTGTGCCCAGAAGCTAGGTCTCTTAGAATGACATGGGAAGGTGGTGTGTTATGCAGATTGTGAGTAAGTGACATAGGAAGAACAAAGTTGACTATGGTGATATTTCATGCAGTTTGATATATTCATAGCAAAGATTGATCTCTCACTTCAGGGTGCTTGGTGATGGTACATTCCTGCAAGTATTACCTCTTGGTGTGAAGGGTTTTGAACAGGGGCTGCTACCACTTCAAAGAAAATTCCTAGCTTACTTTCTGTTATGGAATAAATGCTTGCTTTTTTCATCAAAAGCCAAAGATAAAACCTGCCACAACCTCTAGTATGCCACCATTCTCTGGTGATCTGTAGTCTTATACAATTAGAGGGAGTTCATTATTTCTGTCCTCTGACTGCAGGGCTGAGTAGCGTACACACTCTTTACTCTTGGAGCTGCTCTTTGCATAAATAATTAAATATCAAGAGAAAGTCTGCTTGTTATCTAGGGCTTATGGCACCCATCTGATTTATATAAATCTGATGTTACAATCTTTGGTCTGCTCCAGCACTTGAATCTTGCTGGAGGGGTTCTCATTTCAAATGCCATAGCTGTTGGCAGTTAGTCTTGGTAAATTTTCCTTTTCAGTGTATTTCTTGGCAATGAAAATGTCAAAGTATCAAGAAAATACGTCGCTGCAGTAACAAAGATGATATATAAGGGATTACTTGGGAGTGATCATGGTATGGTTAAAAAGCGAAAGATAAATACTGTAGACAAAGAAGGAGCACAATCAGGGCAATCAGGCCAAGTTCTAGGAGGTGTTTTTTCACACATGATACTATCAAGAAGACTGCTGGCATTGTCAGCAGCAGTGGAGAATGTGGGAACTAAGGATGGTTTTTTAGTAAAGATCACAAGTTCTTATTTCAATACCAAGACATACTAAGCACCAGAGTGAAGAGACAAGTTAGCTAGGAGCAGATGTTGAACATAGAATATTAAAAGTCTTTAGTGTTTTTTAATAAAACATGCAGTTTCTTTGGAAGTGTATTTGCCTCATCTTGCATCTCTTGGTGCTAGACCCACAATTTTAGGTGGTTCTACCTTGTAAGTTGACTTTGGGTGAACTGGTTGATGACTCTGGAGCCACCAGTCAAGGTTTTTGTAACCCATGTCTACTGAACAGACCTACCATGTTAACTGCTCTGGAACCAGGAAACTCATAGTTTCCAGGGTTGATGTCCTTTGAGACATCTTACCGTATGATCTGTCCCAAGTGTAGAGCTATCAGCTAGAACAACTGAAAGAATTCAGAATTATTGCACTTGATTGAGCATCTAGAGCTTTCCAACTTAGCTGCTTGAAATATTTAGGAAAGAGGGAAGCTGAAAACCTGAAGCTGCACTGACTTGAGATGGTCACAATTTGGCCTGAAAGGGTGACAGATATTCTGATGCTCTATAAACTAAGAGGTTTTACTTGGTTTTTTACCCTTTTCCTGATGCAAGAAATTTTAAAAGGTGCTTTTTTTTTTTTCCCCCACAAACTGACTGGCCATTTCCCATCAGTGGGAAATGTGTACTTACTTGACTGAAAGGAAGCAAATATTACACAAACCAGTGCACTGGAATTTTAGGCAGAGATCATCTTCTGCAATGAGACAGGTGCAATATTTATTTTCAAGGTAAATAGTGCTTTAAACGTAGTCTTGCAGATATAAAGTGATGAAAAAGCCAGAAGTAATTTGGTCTTTCACTTCCTGATAGAACAGACAGTTATAGTAACGGTTTCTTTACAGAGTGCACTTTGAGCAATGTAGGCAAATGACAGCAAGAAGTCACTTCTCAGAGAATATTGCGATGATTGTCAGTCCACTGAAAAAAGTGTTGTTTCGTGCCTATCACTGGTAATATTTACCCTTCTCCTCTTTCCCCTGACATCTGAGCTCTCTCCAACATACTTCTAAGTTGCCTTTGACTCCTCGTTAAATTCTTACTCTATTGCTAAGTCTGAATTTTAAACTTTTCCTTCACCTAGTATATCCCATGTAAGCCTGTGACATATGCAAAAAAATAATTAAAAGCTGCAAAGGCCCTATATTTTATTGTACTTAGTGAATACTGGATTACATTTATCTGTAAGATGAATCAATAGGAAGAAGTGTTATTGTCTTCCTCCTATATTTTACTCCTCATCAAACTATTCTACATTTTACATTGAGATTTCAAAGAGCAGAGTGAGGAAGTACCTAAGTTTAGGTCGGATCAAGCCTCAAAAGGCAGCTTCTTGCTCAAATGACTGTTTTGGGTTGTGCAAAATGATGTAATAATCCAAGGACTAAAATTTCCAAACCACTTCTTTTTAGGGAACCTGATACCTTATTTTCAAAAACCACTGGGAGCTCAAGCTTCAGTGAAAGCTGGTAAAGCGAGGAAGGCAGTAAGACACAGGGCCTTGCAGTGCAGGGCAGTTCTTTCGATGTGTACATGAGGATGCTATTAGACAGCATGCAAAATTTCTGCATACATTGCTGGTGTTTCATATGCATTTGAAAGGCGTGTGTCGAGCGATTGTGCAGAGTAGCTACTGCACTTTCATCCCTAATTTGCTGAGCACTTTCTTTCCCATGAGGTCGACATGTCAGGCCTTTAAGTCACTTTTGACGTAACACATGTTTTTCAGGAAGAATCACCTAGCTGATTGAAGTATCTAATAGGCAAAATTTAGTATGTTTAAAAGTGCCGTAGTTGGTAATAGCTGACATTCATCTTGGCAGTCTGAAAAGACAAGTCAACTGTACCCTGTCTTTGGTATAAGTTAAGAAACTTGCTCTGACAAGGGCTGGAGCTTTTATAAAGGAGTAACTACCTACCTGGTTCTTCAAGGACTTCATTAGCACATATGAGATTATCCTATTCTTTTGGTCCAGAAGAGTAGAGGTAGTGTTCCCAAAGACAATCTAACCCTTTTGTACAATATGAAGACTACTTGAGTGGTAACTTCTTCTGTCTGAGTGCTGACTTGTTCTTGCAAAACTGATCAGGTGGCTTACACTGACACTTCTCCATTGGGATGATGGAACCTTCTTTATAGACCACAAAATACTAAATTATGAGTTTTGTGGACATGAACGTGTTACTGCTTCAGCACATAAGCTTCTTGTGAATGCCTAAGGCAACTTTTCCCACTTCATAATGAAAGTTAAAAAAATCCAACTCCTAAGCCTTATATAGCTTGGATTTTTTTGGGGATCGCTGGATTAAAAAATACGTGTTATGAACAGAGGGCCAGAATCTACATTATTTAAAGCTTTTTACCGCAACATATGGCATTATTCAAAATTGCTAAAGAGAAATATGCATTTTCTTCTAAAATGCAAAGTGCATGAATATACTTAATACCAGTTTACTTTGTCTGCCGTTTTTGCCTGGATCTTAAAAGATCATTTCATGATACATCTTTAAATAACCTAATGGAATGTGTTTGATCATCATAGTGCTCAGAAACCTTTAAATGCCTTGCTTTTCTTCCTGAGAGCCTGGTAGAGAGATTTTTGATGATTCTCAGACAATCTTGCTTCTGAGCATGAGCTTCTCAGATACTAATAGGTCCCCATTTCTGTGACACGTTGAAAACAGTATAAGATCTACTTCTAAGGATCAAGTATTTTCTAGACTTGCAGAGCTGATGTGAACCCATGGCACTTCTGTTCAGCATCCATTAGCACTCAAGGTTAATCTAGCCATGTGCTGTGTCAACAGATCTTTGTTCCTCGCTCATGTGAAAATAGACAACAGGATACAACCCTGTCTGGTAGATCAATGCTGATGAGATTGATACCAAATTACTGTCTCAAGCAACCACTTTTGGCAATGTTAAACACCAGGGAAATAGAGAGGTGTGCAGGAAGCAGGAACAGAAATAGAAAGAGAAGGCTTATTAAGCAAATAGAGATGCTAATTAAAAAAATACTCCTAACCTTAAAATTACCTTCCAAATCAATTGTTTTAGGCAGACATTCTAAAAGGAAAATTTGTACAGTTTTAACTTTGCTTTTGTAAAGCAAAGTGGCTATTTGCTTGTTAAAGTATGCAATCTGTAGGTCTTGAAGAGCACTGAGGTCTTTCTTCCTTTGTTTGCCAGTACTAGTATATGGAGTTTTAATCTCTGGTCTTGGAGGTTTGGATTTTTTTACTATGGAGCTGAGTGTATGTACAGAAGTGTTTGCAGGATTAGAGCTTTAGGATACATCCACTCTAGTTTCCAAACATATGGATTCATAGACATATATAGCTCCACATATTTTACTGCCAGCTCTTCACTGTATTTCAGTAATATTCATCATCATTTCCTCTGTTAGTTACTTTTGCATCTGGTACTTTACACACTAATGTTTTTCTCTTTGACATGTGCAAGCTAATTGTTCTTCCTGAGTAAAGCACTTTTTTAATAGTGCTGGATCTGGGAACCATTCCAGAAGCCTGAGTGCCCTACATACTGGTTAAGGAAATGCTTGCTCCATTTTGTTAAATCAGCTCTTTGCCTTATTAAGATTCAATTACTTCTCCATTTTTTTTTGTGATTTAATTTGAGGAATTAGTGAGATTAAAGACACTTTAAAATAAATAAGGCAAATATCCAAATGAATATGCATGAAAATTCTCTTATTCACGATTCACAATATGCGATTTGCGTGAAGTGACTTGATCTTCTGTTTGACTTCCCATTTAATCTGCTTTCCCAATGAATTGCCACATAACTATATATCTACCATTTTTGATGACTCAATGTAAGTATATAACTGTAAAGAAAACATTAGTGGTAACAATGTATATCAGCCATGAGAATTCTGTTCTGAAACCAAATGTGAGTCACTTCTGTACATTCCAGAAAGAAAAGGCATTAATAATTCTGTAAATAACATTAGAAGATAATTTTTACTCTTAAGTAATGAATATTCCACAGCTCCTGGATGATTCTAACAACTCTGTAAGCCAACATGGGAAGATGCATCATGTAAAGCATGTAGAAAATGAAGGTGTGCTTGCATTGTTTCTCAGGATGGCAAATTAGAAAGTGAGAGTAAAAGTTTATTATAACATTTTTGTTTATTCTCATGCTAACTATATTAATATATACAGATAGAAGTACAAGTGTCTTAATGTGGTTTAGAGACTTGTCTTTGACATGTTTGAGCAAATCTTTATAAGAGACTAACAGGTGGGAAAGAAGTTGGGAAGAGAGAAGAAGCTGAGCTTTGTGTATGTGTGTCGATGTGTGAGTGAACCATGTTCACCCTTTCCTAGATGGGGAGAATTTCCTTCACTTGTCTCCTAAAGCTGTCCATATTTCTGCTGACAGTCATACAAGTATTATGATGTCTACACTGGACAGTGTTTTCCTGGCACCTTATTTTTAACATGTGAAGTTTGCTTTTTCTCTGTTTCTCTTTCTCTGATTCCCTCTCCAACTGTATCCCAATTTCCTTTCCCTAGATGTATCTGTTTCTTTTCATCACAGTAAGATCAAAGCAGCCTGCGATCACTTTGCCATTCCCCCATAATAGCCATAGATCTAACACTTGCATCCTCCCTTTTTCACAGTGTCTTAAGCTTCATTCCTGGGATGCATCTTCCCCAGGTCTCACGCTCCTGATCCTCAATTCCCAAACCAACCAAATGACCATACTCTCCCCACCCCTATTCAACCTTTTTCCCGTTTGCAGCAAGCAGGACGGATAAGGGAACACTCTAGCATCATGAACTGAATGAATCATCTATCTAAATACGTTTTTAAATGAAGACCTGTAAGCTCAAATGGAAGACTACATGGTATCAGTCCCTTCCTTTCTTCCTGCCAATGTTACGGTGACTTGCATCCAGGGTAGCTTTGCTGAAGTCATTCGTCTTTCAAAAAATAAAGTCAGAATTCACCTGGTCTGTTGTTAAATTTATACTTGACATGAGTAATTTAATGTCAGTGTAGTTACAGCATTACAGAGAATTGATACATTTATATAGAATTATATCGTGAAAGTAAATAGTGCACTAATGCAACGTGCTCTCTAATAACAACAGACGATGGTTAGGCTTTTGGAAGAAGACACAAGAGGTGATCCTGTGTGGTGGCTGTTTTTAAAAAGTCCTGTGTTACCTTTCTATTTACAGGTAAGCATACTTCCTTATGAAACAAAAGGACATGTGAGGGAGAGCCAGGAGCATGGTTTATAGAATCTGCAAGGCCCCTCGAGTAAGCAAATTATTAGGGCGTGGGAAGATGCGAGGTGAAGGGAGATCTGTAGGGGGCTGACACAAGGATGATTGATTACTGCTCTATTTGTAATTACTCTTTCTGTGACCTAAGTAATACAGTAGGAGTGTATTTGGTCTGAATTAAACATATACAGAATTTTGATGCCCTGAATAAGCCTTTTTATTGTGCTTCCCTTTTCCTTTCAGGTGTAGTTTCTTGAGACCTGAAAGTAACTGTTTCAGGTTGTTTCTGATTTTTATTTTCAGACATCCTTTTGATATCTTTTCTCTGAATGTGTGGGATGTTTGATATTATGATCATTCACAGGCTTGTGCAGGGACATAAAAGTGTATTAACATAGCTTTGTAGCTTGTCTGTAAGGCTTTCAGATATATCTGTCTTTCTAAGGCAGTGATTCTTTTAAATGCTTCACTTAATGAGCGTAAACCCTTGCTCCTGTTCCACCCGTGGCACTGACACAGGACTTCGTCAGTGAGCAAACTTACCTGGCAAAATAACCCAGAAAGCTAGAAAATTCAATGGATTTCTGCTCTCATTAGTAAGCTACCTAAGAAGTCAGACAAGTATGAGAGGTGTTGCAGAAGTGCCTGTAGGCAAAATTACACTGGCTAGCTGGAAAGTGTCACTTGGGGAAAGGATAACAGGGCCACCTTCCAGCAGCACCGGTTCTTATACAGTTCTTAAAAGGTTCTTATGCATGGTCTCATCGCCTGTGTAGAGATTTTTTCTTGACCTTTGCTAAGACTTCCTAATACATTTTAGCACTGTTGAAAAATGAATATTGTTTGCAGAATTCACTGAAGAATGCCTTGAGTAGTAGAAATTAGTCAGAATTACTCCAATTGAAAGTATATATCGCAAGGAATGTACACAGAAAATAGATCAGTAAGGGTCTTTGAGAAGTCAGGTAGTCCACTCTTTTATCTAAAGCAGGACTAGAACAGATGAAATGTGCTTTAATTCTCATCCTCAGTTTATTTAATACGTTCTTCTCCCTTTCTCTACTTTTATGTCTTCTCGTTTTCTTATACTCTTAGCCCGCCCTTCCTCACTCTCAAAACTTCATCACACAGGCATATTACTTAAAGTATGAACATTTCTTGCTGGTCTTCTCTTTATCTTTTCTCTCCCATGCTGTTTCGTACTGGTGGTCCCCATTCAGATTCCATCTTAGAATGGAAGGTTTATTGGTTGCCACACCTGATATTCAGTCTGTGCATCTTTTTACATTCAGTCTATGCATCTTTTTCTGCCCAGACAGACATTGGAAACTAGATTCACAATAGATTGTGGTGGAAGTGCCATTATAAAGCATATTCAGTAGGCACGAGAAACGGATGTTCACTCAGTGTAATTAATAGTGCAGGCAGCATTAAAAATGCATGCCATGAAAGGCCTAAGTGGTCTGTAACATCACTTGATTCCTAAGGTGGAAAGAGTCAGCTGCATGTGATATGGGTGTTTGCTGCTGGACACCATTGTTATTCTGTGTTCGTATTTAAGGACTGCACAGAAAATGCCATCAGGTTTGTAGCTCAGTCATTCCAGACTCTGAGCAAATACGTGATTCTTGCCTTTTCAGTCTCAAATTACTTCTTCTTTTGATCTATCAAGATGTAGATCTTTACATAGTGTTGTACTTTAAAATATCAAAGCAAGGAGACCCTTTTTCAAAAGCTCAGCCTTTCTTTCTAGTTACTCTTCTTTACTTCTTTGAAAATTTTCTCATTACACGAATTAGGTTCTTTAAAGTGAAGTTACTTGACCATACGTGTTGCAGCATAACTGTGCCTTCTGGACCTGCTCCTGTTCCCAACAGAAAAGGGTGTTTTTACCCCCCAAACATGTACTGGAAAAGGAACTTACTTTTTATCTGTAATCAATCATCTTCTGCTAGTGCTAGTAATCCTGTGCTTACCTATGAACATGGAATTTAGGAAGAATAAAAGAGATCTCTGCAGAAGGGTTGTTTTATGTATATGTATTAACACTGACATAATATACATTCTTTAGTTATATAGATAGCTTCTTTCTTCTCTTTTAGATTTTCTGAAAGCCATCTAATTTAGTCTAAAATGTTTTATAACCAAAGGCAAGACTTTTAAGGGGACGCCTACAAAATTCCAATTTGATTTAAGGCCATTCACCTGTTATGTTGCCAGTTTATCTCTTCATCTGTGAAGACTTTTTAAATGTAGCATTAAAAGACATGTAGTGGATTTTTATAGGCAACACACATACTATTGCAAAGTTTTTGGATTTTTCCATGCTTAACCTTTGCTTTTGGAAATTTTGAAGCTAAAATGATTCAACCATTATTAGAAAAACTGCTTGTTTTTATTATTTCCCTCATATTACAAGATTCTTGCATTCATTTTCCACATCTCTGGCATCTCTAGGATTTGGAGCTAGGCTCCTGAATCTGAATGGAATGTGAACCTGGTAGCAGTCATGTACTGCTTTGCTTTTCTGTGGGCTTGCTTATGAGCATCCATGCTGTTGCCTCAGTTTCAGTGAGAATTAGGCAGCTGTGTGGTCTAAAGATTTTGTCTATGTGAAGCATGCCCCATCTCCTCTTAGTGCTATTCTCTACCTGGAATGCACATTTGCCATTTTCACAGAAATAAAGGAAAAAGGTTTTATCTAGATTTACTGAGCAGAGTTTTCCCAGAGTGTTCCACCTTTGCTCCTAGTCTTGCTTTTTCAGACCCCAAAGAGCAGTCTTATACACTTGGAAGAGATAAAGAGAGTGCAGCAGGGACAGGCAGAACTCGCTAGCTGTACAACAGCATCAGCAAATGAAGCATAAAGATGTTTTTAAAACAGTTTGCTGCCAAACTCGTGTGACATTTATTCACCTTCAAGTGCTTGACTCTTCAAATTTAATTTATTTTCAATGCAGGACTTTTTAAAATTATTTTGGAAGGGAGAAATTTGACATATACATATACCTAGGCCTTGAAAGAAATGACAGGAGTGTATTCTGCAGACTTTATAATTCTCAGCTTTGATCTCCAATGTAAGGGGTTTTTTGTCTGGTGCAATAAACATTCTTTCTGAATATGTAGAACCATTGGAGCTGATTAGGTTGTAAGATAAGGAATCCCTAATGTTTGGAATAACTGTTTTGGATCTGGACCTGTTTAAAGAGAATTTGTTGATCTCTGTGAAAAAAATCAGTCTCTGCATTCCTAAAGAGCGTATCTTCAATTCATCATTATCTCTATTAGATTTGGCAAATATTGTGACAAACAATTGATGATGTCAACAGAAAAGACACGAAAGGTAGTTTTACTGGAACAGAGTTTGAGTTACTTTAGTTCTCAGAAGGCAAGAATGAAGCAGGAGTCAGTGGAGGAAGGACAGCATTTCTATTATGTGTACTCCTCTGGTTTTGCATAGAGGTTGCTCTGGTTGATGCATATATAACTTGATTTTGAGGTATTGACTATTTAGCCTTTGCATTTTGAATCTGAGAGGTGCGATGTAAATTCATCTTCAGTTTGACTACTACTTTAAAAGTTAATTTCAAACTCTACTATTATTTCAGAGGAGGGAAACAAAGGCTATGGACCCGTTTTTGAGGAGCAACCTATTGATACCATCTATCCAGAAGAATCCTCAGATGGACAAGTTTCAATGAACTGCAGAGCTCGAGCAATTCCTTTTCCTACTTACAGGTAACCTCTCGTTTTGATTTTCAGGTCTTGTGTATTCTAGTGAGTGTTTCAGGCTGTGTAATTAGATGATTGAGGCAAACTCTTGGAGTCAGGAAAAAAATAGGAGAGTTGAAATATTTGAGTAAGAGTCAATTGATTAAGTTTGTCAAAATATCCACATAGTATTGAAAACAGTATTCCTGTTGTATTGAATGTTTTCAGTTTTTGAAAGCAATACTGATCCAGATACAAAACAAAACAAAAAATTACCTTAGTTTTGACTAAGGATGACTGATGTTCAGGTCCTTGTTCTTGGTTCAGAACAACTTTTTTCTGCTGTTTTCCTCTGAGAGAAGATGGACTGGCTTTTGCATTCACCATATTGTAAAGGGACGCTTGTGAATGTGTCAGTTATGCTACTGAAGACATGAAAAATTTTATTGTGGAGAAACATTTCAACTTGTTTTAGTAGGGATTCAAACATTGTGTTGTTATTAGCAGAGCAGTGAGTTTGTTGGCCATTATCTGCTCATTATATACAGAGAAATGTACTTAAGAAAGGCCCTATTAAGACGATGATTAATTTACAACCTAATAATGGGCAGAAAACTGCTGTCATCATACTAAGGGACAGATGCAATTTCTTGCCAGCAAAAGAGATCCATTTCATTAAACTTCCCAATCATCTTCTTCCAATACTAGCTTACATATGTTTGTAGACTCTGGCTTCTAGAACAGAAACAGCTTAGCTAGTCTTCATTTCCTTTTTTTTTTTTTTAAATATGCTTACAGGTTATCTACATGTACAGAACAATTTGTGATTGAAGGATTTGAGGAGAAACTAGAATACTGCTTTGGAATGTGATCCCTAGCTTGATTTTTTTAATCGCTATTGCTTTGTAGCGAAAGAAAGGACTGATGTCTAGTAGATCAGATACACTTAGATTTGTTACCCTTCTGATACACTTTTACATCCCTTCAACTGTCCACAGACTCCCCCACTCTGTCTGCAAAACTATATACACATAACATCTATAATTACAGGGTCTGCGTTAGTGTTATCTTTATCTGTCATGGGCTCTGCAAAATCTGAACAAGTAAAATCACTCTGGGGAAATTGCCTCGCACCTCTTGAACTCTTCTATCTAGGAACAGATCTGATAATTAGTGCTGAGAACTAATATGATGGTAATTGCAATACAGAATGAAGCCACTTTCCTTATTTGCTGACATCATTAATTTAGTCTGCCTCAATATATTATCTTCATTTCTTAGCCCTTCAACAGTTTCTAAGCCAAAATTCTCAAGTCCTTCCTGCCTCATTTTCCTTGCAGCATATATCATCCTCATGACAGTTATCCCTAGGTGTTTCTCAACAAAGGATTTACTATTTGTAGTACAGACTTGTAGTATATATTTCACAAGACTAAAGTGATACCTCTAAAGTCCTGTAAAACAAAAATTTTATTTACCACATCTTGGAAATCCTGCCACTCCATTATGTCTTTTAAATTTGTTTTTTGTTAATACTGCTTTTTAGAATTGTTCCTTTCTATGACAATTGCAATTTCAGTTTCTCAATGAGTATTCTTTCTATTTTAGTACATCTTCAGTAAGGAAGGAACTAATACTAATATACTAAAATACTAATATATCTTTGCTCTGTTAAAAAAAATACACAGAAAGAATTTTACGATCTTGAAATGTATTTAAATTGCATCTTTCTCGTTTGTGCTGAGGGAACGAGCAGTTCCTGTCAAAAAAAAAGGTTATGGGCTCCCCCTCGTGGACACCGTCGTAGAGACAAATGTCGGTGTAAATCATTGATAGTAGTTCCCATTCCGTGTATTTTAACTTTTTAAAAATCAGTAGAAGTCAGTAAGGGCCGTGCTGGTGCCACTGAGTTCCTCTCGTGGTCCCTGAATTGAAAGATATAGTGACTCAGTGAACTGACTAGGGGTTTTGACTGTAATTAATTTGAGAGTGTCTAGCAAATTTCTGAATGTAGTAAATAGGTTTTAAGTCAGGTGTGTCACAGGTTTTGCACTGACTTCTCTGACATGCTGGGCTTTGTGAAACATTTTGGTTCCCTACACCAGGTTTTAAAAAAAGTTCTTAAAAGCTGTATTAGTCCGTACTTTAAAAGTGAAGAGAGAGTATTTTATTAGCTGTTTTGAACCTAGATAACTAGTTGAGGTTATGTTTATAATCCCAGTGCTTGATCACTAGCTATCTCATTCACAAAGCTCATACATCCTTTACTGCATGGCGAGCAATCTGGTCTTAACCTATGTCACATCTCTGAGAAGACTGAAGCAGACTGAGAGAGTAATGTTTAAAAGACCTAGAGAGTTTGAACCTGTGGCTCTTGATGGAAAAAAAAAAAACCTTTATTTATTTATATATTTATTTATTTATATATTGCCTTCCTGTATAGTTTATTGCAACTTGTTATATGGTTTTTCAAATAATATTTCTTACCAGGCTTGTTTTTGCTCAGCCAAATCTTACCTCTGGATTTATTTTTTTGTTATTCAATAGGTGGAAACTCAACAACTGGGATATTGATCTAACAAAGGAACGCTACAGTATGGTGGGAGGCAGACTTGTTATCAATAACCCAGAGAAATCAAGGGATGCTGGAAAATATGTCTGTGTGGTGTCAAATATCTTTGGAACTGTCAGAAGCAGTGAAGCCACTCTGAGTTTTGGATGTAAGATGATGTTTACATCAAAACATAAAAACATTATGGTTAGCTTGAAATACCCAATGTTTTACATTGCAATGTCTTCTGCTAACATGTGCTCCAGCTGTATTACTCTGTAAAAAAAAGTCTCTTAAGTACCTTAATCTCTAGAGATCAACACAAAATAAGTTTTGTAAGCATTTTGTGTTCTTTAGCATTCAGCTGACGTGACATCCTTCTCAATGAGTCATTGTTAAATTATTAACTGAAGAGACTAATGGAGCCAGATGTTGAGATAATAATATTCAGACTCTATTTAAATCATGGTAGGACCCGAGAGAAAATAGTCACAGAAGAAAGGCATACGTGGGGCAAATGGTGCTGAGGTGCTGCTGCAGTGCAAACCCAAGAGGGATGCCTGGAACAGGAGGGCATGGAGCTTGCTAATAATGCCTGCTCCATGACTCCCGGGTTAGGATGAAGGCCCTGCTGAAGGACAGTTCTGTCAGCTACTGGCAATCAAGAACTGGTCTTGTGAATGCATGCATAGGCACAGCCTCACTGTCACAAGTACATGAATTGTAAAACATTGACTGTACTACATGAAGTGTAACGTAAAATTTTACTGACCAAAGACAGTGTTTGGGATTTTTATTTTAGCCATAAGTTGCTTTTTTTCCCCCTGGATAGATTTTTAAATCAGAGGACAAAATAAGGAATCCATTAAAAAAGGAATTCACTCTTGCTGGTGACTGTTCACAAAGCCTCGTGTGTCCTTTAGACCTGACATTAAGTGCTTAGTGCCTCTCTTGTCTTTTGGCAGCCTCTGAGAGCAGAATTCATTACTTACTGTATAAGATCAGAGATGAAGTGGAATATTCTAATAGTAAATATTTCTAATAGTAAATAAGACTGTGAGACCACATATAACAAGGAAACTCAGAGGCTGTAATGAGCTGATTGATCACATTGTAGTTGATCTAGTTTTAGTCCATATTTTACCCATTGTATTTTCTATAATGAAGACCAGGTTGTTATTTCCTTCTAATGGGGAAGACATCAAAATTCATTTTACAGGATGTTTATTTATACCTAAAGTAGGCATCAGTGATGCCAGTGCTGAAAAACTAGTGAGAATAAAAGCTACAACAATAACTGAAGGTACTTAGCTATACACATAACAGATGAAAAAAAGAGTAGAATCAAAACAGCCTGAGGCAAGTTTTCCTGCCTACAAGTTCGTTAACTGCATGAGCTGAACGTTGATAGTGTACTGGACAATTACACTGAGCAGAACCCTAATATATAATATTTAGATATCTAAAAGATAATAAGGCATAGAGGCGAGGAATACAAGTGAAAAGATAGCTGGAAACTGATAAATACCTGCTAAAAAATGCTATTCTCATTCTTCTTTACAATGTTGTATTTCTTCCCTTCTCCTTTTTATGATCATGTATAAAAAACCAATTTCCTTCCACAATCTCTGTTTCTAAAGAATTTAATATAGAGTTGCTAAAACTAATATAGAAAATGTCTGATCTTTAATGGAAGTTTTTGTTCCTTTGCTTGTGCATACAGTGATTGAAAAATAGCAATAAACATTTAGAATAGTTCGGAAGAGTCTTGATCAGCTGTACATGGGCAAGACATTTTAATTTGCTGTCAAATTTATGGAATTCAGTTCCATAATAACAATTGTGTTCTGTCATAAACAATGTCATTTAATCCATCTGAAAACACTGTCTTTAGTAGTACTTTAAAACCCCTTAAAATAATTTTTATCTGTTACATATATACTCCTGAAGGAAGGAATTTTATCCTACAGGAATATTTAGTGGGTTTTAGGTGTATACTGAGCAAAATCAAAGGTCACATTGTTACATTTTCTCAGAAACGGTTTCGGAATAATTCAAAACAGCAATGACATAGCAGAGAGGATGCAAGAACTGACATGGAAAAGAAGTTCCTGTACTCTCTAGATAGTAGCTGTATGCATATAGGAGTGCAATGATTATGCTAATTCTTTCATACTAGCTAGGAATGACTGTCTTTCAATTAAGAGTTCGTGGAATCACACTTAAAATAATTGCCAAGTAATAACCAAGTAATGCTTACGCAAAGAAGACATCAAGACCCAATCAAAGTACAAGGCATTTCATAAGAGGGAGAGGAAGATATACTATTATATCTCAATCACTGTGTGACTTTGCTGCACCTGGCATTGACTGTTCTATTTCAGGACTGAAATAGGGTTTTACATATGCAAATTGCCTGTCCTATTCCATGGCTATGAGTTTGTGGCAGCTGTTCCGAAGTTTCAAAGCTTATTCAAGAATGATATAAACAACATATTTACCCTTAAAACATAAACTTAATATAGTTAAAATAACCTTAAAACAATGACAGAGTTTGCTTCATGGAACCCCACACCACCCATATGCAAATTAACACCACATTGGTTGCTAGTGACTGTAATTTTTATTTTTTTCCAGTTTCTCCAGAGATTTTAGACACTAATGTGTTCCAAGAAAGCAGAAATTAATAATAGTGGCAAGTTTACAAGATGAACAAAAGATCTGCAGCAAGAAAATTGATGTTTCCAGGAGAAATTGGTCAATATTTTGAAGCTAGAAAGCAGTTATGTAGTAAGGTCCATGTTGCAAGTGTTATGGGAATATACTCAAACTACTGCAGATACTAGATGCATAGAGGTATTACAATCTGTGTGAAGAGCTTCCTTGGCTTTGATTACTAAACCTATCTAGTCAAAGTGATAATTCTTACTAAGTCTGGTCAAACAATAATATCCCAAATTAATTGAGAACTGGTTGTGGAGAGCTGAATACACTCTTTGCAACAAGGCACAGGGTAAAGTGACGTAAAATAATAATCAGAAGTGCTTGAGGCGGCCTATTACAATGCCTACCATTTAGGCATTGATCCAGTCACTGGAAAGGTCTGTATTATTTTCTGGTTTGTTTGAGCAGAATAAACATTAGTATTTCAGAAGCTGGGACAGTCATCTTTCCCTGGACACTGACATAACTCTCCTAGTTTTTTTCATGCATTTGACAAAGTATGTAATGACAAATGCTTCATAGGTTCTTGTAGTCATTCAAGTCTGACAGCTGTCATTGGCCTTCAAGGAATCCATTACGTATACCATATCTAGCAAATAGGAAGTAGCAGTTATTAGAAAGTTAAGGGATCCATTACTTTTAGATAATGCAGAATGTCTGCTGGATCTATCTAACTATACATTGCATTTTACAAAAGTGAATAGTCTGTTTTTTACTTAATCTCTTTTTTTATGTAGCTCTGTCCTGGTTTTTTTCTTTATTGTTTCCTTGTGGCTGCTCCTGAACTTAAGTTTTGATTACATCTCAGACCCAGCCTTGGGAATTTAGTAGAAATTGATCTTTGCCTGCCATTAAAGACAGATGAAGTTATCTTATATCTGACTGAAGTTATCTTAGATTATTTCTGTGGTAGAATATCGCATTCAGAGGCTGTGCACTCTTTGCACCACAGTAGCATTTAGAGCAGGACTCCTCTCAAGATCTCTATGATCTTGCTGCTGTTGGTGTCAAGAAGAAGCTTCACAAAGAGACATGTTCTCCATCTCAAGATTCTTAATTTCAGACTGGATATACAAAATGAGAATGAAAAGAATCAAAGTTCAATTATCAACATAGTTGAAGTTACCCGTGCAACTGTTGTCTTATTGCTGCAGATACCATATCTCTTCTCCCACAGTCTGTGCAATGATATGTAGCTCCATGATGGACTTGTTTCTCTGGCCCTGTACAACACTCCTTAACACTGCTACATGGAAGTTAACTTAAAGAGAGTCAGCTAAGGTTTTTCCTGGGATCTGGGTCATTTTTCTCCCAAACCTCTGGCACAAAAGATGTATCTGAGCTAACTGTTTACCAGTCTTTGGCTGCTGGAGTTATCAGAGAGGGCAGAAAGGTAATTTGAGAGAGGCTGCTTTAACTTACAGTAAAGAAATAAACTCACATTTTGGAGAACTCAATTGGAAAAAATCCTGCAGTCTTTTTCATTTTTCTCCTTTGTATTCCTTCTTCAAATGTAGCTCACTTGGCTGCTGTTAGGGATACAATCTGCACCACATTTTTTTCTGATGACTAAAATGCTGTTAAAAAAGCATTACACTTGGTTATGACAATGTAAAAACTAGTGAAACTCGAATTATGGGTCCACAGGTACATATCTGCCATATATTGCTGTATTTCTGTATTAATCTCTACAGGGCTGAAATTAATTATTAAGAAAAAAATATTGTAGTGAAAAAAACTTTCCTCCTCCACCCTTACTTTTTTTAAACTAGATCTGGATCCCTTTCCACCTGAGGAACGTTATGAGGTTAAAGTGCGAGAAGGTGTTGGAGCAGTGCTTCTTTGTGAGCCTCCTTACCACTACCCAGGTAATTCAGCTCAAAGGGCTTCATTTTTAACTGTTTAGAAGACAAATTTATATTTATATTTTAAAGTTTTCTTATAGTTTACTTAATCAGTAACTTCTATGCAGCTGAAGAATCACCATTTAGGTTAGGCTTCCATTTGCATAAGTGCTTGTAGTTGACCATATGTAAAGGATATTTTTGAATTTGCAAATAGGTTTTGATACCACAAATAAAACTACTCAGACTAATCTGGATAATGGAGGGAAGACTTGGCCTGCTATTCAGAAGACCTGAGTACGTGTCACTGTATCACTGTGTCATCCGAGAATTTCTGCTGGCCTTGGGCAGGGCCCACCTTCATTTAACCTCATGAAGTTACATCAACAGAAATGATCACAGGCTTCCGTTAAAGTCATGGAACAGCAGTAGGCAACCCAAGAGGATCAGAGATTGAGTGATTCCTGCTCTGGCAGTGCCTTTTTCTCATTGTTAGCTGTTGAATAGCTCTGCAGGGATTATACCTATAACCTCACGCATCTGTAGTTCCCTTGCAAGGGATGAATTTGACTATTAGCATCTCTTACCTTGTATAATGGGGTTAATGTTTTTGTTTTTGTACTTTATGTTTAAATATTGCAAGGAACTAGAGAATTGAGACATGTTGCTAGCTAAAATATTCTAAGATTTTGTCTAAATCACAATAGTGATAACAGCTTCACATCTTCTCAGTTGTGTGAGGTCAAGACCCAGGTGCCCATGTCCTCTGACCCCAGTCTGGTTCCTGTGGGGAGGCTGTAGCTGGGGCCTCAGTAATCTGCACTCATGGCAGCAGTACCCCAATGTTCAGTGTAAACAGGTATTAGCTGGCTACTGAGATGTATATATTATCTCTCTCATCGCTGCCTCTCCTGATGAAAGGATCTATGAGCTAGAAAGCATAATGAAGGAATTTGTAGGCAGACAGTATTCCATGGTAGCTGATAATATTGCTTTTTAATACTGACTAGAAAATATTTTCCTGCAGATGATCTCAGTTATCGCTGGCTTCTCAATGAGTTCCCAGTGTTCATTGCATTGGACAAACGACGATTTGTGTCACAGACGAACGGCAATCTCTACATTGCAAACGTAGAAGCATCAGACAAGGGCAATTATTCCTGTTTTGTGTCCAGCCCTTCAATAACAAAGAGTGTATTCAGTAAATTCATTCCACTTATTCCACAGTCTGATCGTAAGTATATATTGGAAGTGGTAGATACATGTGCTCTTCTGTTTATATTTTAATTTTGCTCATTCATAACCAGTTGCAGCTTTCTGAGGGGAAATATATGGAAAATTATAATGGCTACTGCACAACATTATTTAACTCCCCAGATACAGAAGTCCATATCATTCTCATCCACAGTGAAAAATCTGTGAAGGAATTCACCTTGGATTCATTCATGAATTTCCTTGATATCATTAGAGTTCTCATCCCCCAAAATCCCTATCTCTTTTATGTGATAAGCCCCTGTTCTTATCCCAAAATCTTTAGTATCTTTGCTGATCTTGGCATTGGTTCAAAGGGGTATGACTGTAAAGCAGGAACTTTATCTAAAGTTGATAAACAGCTTCAGGATGGTTTTTTTTTCCCCAGGAAATCCACCATGACAATGGAAAATCCTTTTATCTTGCTGAAATTTCCTATCTAACAGTGGCCCAAGGGTTTTGTATCTCATGGTCATTCCCCAGAGAATAACTATGTGGCTTTGTGTTGCTCAATTATTTTCCACCCTTCGTTCATGAAAACTGCATGTTTTCCAAATGGCAACCAGGTTCCTTTTTGCCATTTCAGACTGTCAGTCCCTAGAGTCTCATAAACTGATCATCAAGATTTCAGTGACGCTTTTGTCTGTTATTTTCCCCACATTACAGTGAAGAACTTTGATTGAATTTGAGTAATTATAAATCAGTGATCTTTGTCCAAATTTTCCATGGCCAATACTCAACTGAGATCATCTAGAAGAACTGCAATAGGAGTCCTACAGGGATCACCTCTAGGTAGATTTGATTACATTTGCATCCCCGTGTCCCCATTAAGCTCTACATTTGCTGGCTCTGGCTCCTTTATACCCTTACTAAGAAAATATTGAGCTTAAATTCACAATAATTCGAAACACTCCATCTGGTAAAAGAATCTCTGGAAAACACAGACTCAGACTTTGATGTACCCACACTCCCAATACCTCATCACATGTCAAATGCAAAGAAATGAATTTATGTTACAGCATTGTGCTGTAAAAAAAGTTAGGCAATACCATCCAAAGAAAGATAACTGGTTGCTGAGTAAAACAATTCTGCTTTACTGTCAAAAGTTTAGTGCTAAATCAGACTTCATGGATGACCAAACTTTTTATACCCTGTAAAGGAGAATTTAATCTGGAATTTTAAGAATGGTTTTCTTGGACTGTGGAAGTTTTAATAGCTGAATGTCATCTTGCTGTGACTTTCCTGAGAATCTCTTTTTTTTACATTAGGTGCAAAAGTGTATCCTGCTGATATCAAAGTGAAGTTCAAGGACACGTATGCTCTCCTGGGGCAAAATGTGACACTGGAGTGTTTTGCTCTTGGGAAGTAAGTGTGTTTTAAAGTAAATGTAGAGCACTCTTTTGCTTTCATTCAGAGGAATGAAAATATATGTTTCATCATCAAACACTTTTTTATAGTCTGCAATTTAACAGCCACTTCTTAAACATGCTGATTTGTACTTTACTGTATCTTTTCAAGTCCGGTTCCTGAACTCAGATGGAGTAAATACCTTGAACCCATGCCAGCCACTGCTGAGATAAGCATGTCTGGTGCAGTTCTTAAGATCTTCAATATTCAGTATGAAGATGAAGGACTTTATGAGTGTGAAGCTGAAAACTATAAAGGAAAAGATAAACATCAAGCAAGAGTTTATGTGCAAGGTAGATAGAACAAGTTTATTCTTTGCGATCTCTGTTGCCTTTACTTATGTTGGACATAACCTGAGCCGGCACATAACATCATCCTGACACAGAGCTGTTCAAGTTAATAGGGCAAAACCAAAACTCAAGCACTGAATGTCAGGCATAACATTTGCAATTTAACTGAACAACTATTCAGTTTGTCTTGTTGTGATACCTGTGTATACACCTTGACAGGAATATGTGTTAGCATTGATATAATTATACATAACAGAAGTTAAGTAAATTTAGAGTACTTAAGTGAAAGAACTTCCAGGAAGAAAAAGAGGCCATTATGCTTTTCTTGTTTCCTTATTTTGTTTGTCTTTTCTAACTGTCTTAGCTCTCTTTGCTCCTCTAGCCTCTGTCCTTTCTGTTTGTGTGTTTGCTTAAATGCAGGAACCAAAAAATTATACCTTACTGCTTATAGTAGAGTCATCACAAGTAACCTGACTCCTTGACTGAGATGTCTGCCACAAAACTGTGTCATGAAAAGGTCATATGTAACACCTGAATTATCTTCAGAAGATTTCCATCTCTTTTCATTGATTGTACAGAACATTTCCTGATTTAAGATTCTCATTTAAATGCTCAAACTTCAGTGGGATAAATTTGAAACCGATGTGGGAAGGTTTTTGCTGCTTGTAATAGGTGAAGATAATAAATAGATTTATTTGCTTAGTCAAAGCAAATATACTAGGCCATTTTAAATATTGATTTCTTAAATATCTTCTCTGGGACAAGATAATATTTTCTTGGAGACCTTTTCAGTACATACATGGTTTTTCCCAATTTTGTGTCATTTAAATATCATTTTTATGACATTAATGAGTAACTTCCACCTTGTATAGTCTACAGGTCAGTGTGAGTGATAACGCCTTATGTCTTTGGACATTCGTAGTATCACAGAATGGTAGGGATCAGAAGGGACCTTTAGAGATCAACTAGCCCAACCCTCCTGCCAAAGCAGGTCCACCTAGGTCAGGTCATTCAACTCCCTGTTTTCTTCTCATACAAGAATAGTTTGAAGTTATTTGTAGTCTATACAGTAAGACAAATAATTTTCATTTTCTCTTGTGCTGATGCATTGCTGAGTTACCATCATTAGTGTTGCATGTTAAATATCATGGAAAAAGCAGTAGGATTAATGGAATACAAAGCTAAGTAAATAGGTATCTGCTATACTTACAAGGCATCCTGTTTTTTGTTCTTCAGCATCTCCTGAGTGGGTAGAACATATCAATGACACAGAGAAGGATATAGGCAGTGACCTCTACTGGCCTTGTGTGGCTACAGGCAAACCCATTCCCACAATTAGGTGGCTGAAGAATGGTGTCTCGGTAAGTATATTGCCACAGATAACACAGGATTGACAAGCTAGCTATGGAAGCAATTTTTTGAAGCATGCATTATTAAAAGGTTAAACAAAAGGAATTACAATGATACAAATATTTGCTGATTCCACTTGTATTAGGCATTAAAAAGTATTTTTTCAAAAGGTTATCTCCATCTTCTCTTCATATTTGAAATGCATTTCTTCAGGCTGTTTAATATGCATCTCTGAGTTATGAACTTGTCTTTTGACCACATGTTTTGGAGGTACCTATCCCATTTTCTCCACGTCTTTTAAGTAAATGCTATTTTCTTTTCTCTGGATAAAAGAATGTCTATCAACTTCTCTCTAAATATAACCATATTTACCACATTATACCCTGAGTGTGTCTTTAAAACTTTAAGACAATGCAATTAGTGAAGAAGAGAGAAGAAAGAGTAGTTTATAAATTATCAGTGCTGTTCCTATATCATGAACTTTTTCGCTTTTTGAGTTTTTTTTTCAAGCCACAGAGTATTGCAAAGTTCTGTTGGTTTAGGTGATGTGAAGTTTAAATGAGTACCATTTGATAGTTTAACTTCATGACATTGGCTATTTTATTTAAACAAAGTAGATTTTTTTTGCCTAGGTACTTGAGCAGCATATTTAATATTCTTATACTATATGATGAGCCATTAAAGAACAAAAAGAATAGAAGAGGGCACAATGTAACAGTGCATCTGTTCAGCTTTGCATCTTGGCAAGCAAAGAAAAAAAGACAATGAGGCAGCGTTGTTTTGGCTATGTATCTTAAGAAAAATGTGGGAGGTTGGAGAGAGAACAGGGATATTGCTATCTGCAATATGGAGATGGCTTAAACTGGAAAAAAACAATGCTGTTTTCTGGCTTCAATAGTTACTACAAACAGGTAATAGAGCAAGCAAGTTGTTTGACATTCCCTGCTGAGCTTGACTGACAAAGTCTGCTTGCTGGATTGCAGGCAATGGTGTATAATTCTCCAGTAGTATACCAGAAGGTTAGGCTGTGTGTTTATATTATGAGATAATTTACAAATGGAAAATAGCAAAAAAAGATTTAAATTGCCTTCAGAATATGATTTGTTTCTAAATCAGATAAATTTTAATTAGATATTTCACTTAGCACAGAACAAAGATTCCTTGTACAAAATATGCTTTAAATGTTTTTAAGTAAAGCACTACAGAAAATATTATCTCTTTAATCTATTCTTTTTTTCAGTTGAATAGTATTCTTCTAACCTCCCACTGTTCTTGGTGACTCATATACAAAGTTTTCCAGCTACTTTTTCACAAGACAACAGAACTTATTAACATGATTTTTCAAAACAACGACATCTATTTGTGGTTTACAAAATAGCATACCACACTTTGTGCGTTTTTCTGCACAGGATTTTTAGAAATAGGGAAGTATTTCATTTTGATTTATTAAATTTTCTTTTTGGTATTACGACAAAGTAATGGAGAATGGTTTATGTGACCTCCTACTACTTCATTGTGACTTGCCTTAAACCTTTTAGTCTTGAAAAACAATGTGCATACAATATAACATACTGAACACTGAGCATGGTGAAACAAAGCTTATGTGCATAAAATGAATGTAACTTCTTGAGTTGTTCAACATGTATAGTCTATATGAAAATCATGTTATTTTATTGATTCTATGTTTTAGTTCCGGAAAGGTGAACTAAGGATACAAAGCCTGACCTTTGACGATGCCGGCATGTACCAGTGCATAGCAGAAAACACCCATGGCATTATTTATGCAAATGCTGAACTGAAGATTGTGGGTCAGTGGGACTATTTGCTCTATTATTTACTATTTCAGGTTTGAGTAAGATAGTATCAAGTATTTCCAAGTTTGGTAGCAGATTCCTGTGAGGAATCCTAACTCAGTCTAGGTGAGATGGGGTTTCTTTGACCTCTCTAGCTGGTTTTCGGCAACAACTGAAGATTCAAGTTACTAATTCATGGGGAATGTGTACTGTATAATTTCTGATGTTTACTTGCTACTGTTACTCTGTTATTGTTACTGCTCCTAGAGGAACAACTAGTGCAAAAATTATATGAAGCATGTAGAGTTGCTGACTACCCTCTCAAAAAACTACTTTCTTTTTTGCTCATCTGTGCTCACTCCTCTGGGAAGTAAAATCTGCTAATTTACAATGTAGGGCCTTCAAAACCCTCTTCATTCTCCTTTTTGCTTTTGCCTTGTGCAACCCTTTACAACTAGCTGCAATGTTTGCATGCAGTGTAGCTATCCCATTTGGTGGCTGGATATAGATATTAATTGTTTGTGTTTTCATAAGGAGCACCCTGTTGGAAGTTTGCCTTTCAGATCCAGAGTGCTGATGCTTCAAACAATTTCTGACATTTCTACTGGTATCATTAGAGCAGGCTTACTGGCTGTATGATGTAGATTTCCTTGGCGATTTCCCTGCAGTAGTTACTCCAGCTTCTTTTCATCTCACCCTTGCCTTATGACTTTCTGGAGAACTATTGACTTCCCAGCTCATTGTACAATAATGATTGATCCTTCACTGTTCCTTCACTACCATCATGGATGACCCAGAAATGAGCACTTTTTGCATGCAAATTCTCAAAAGTAAATGTCAGTAACATGTGGATGTTAGTCAGTTTTTCTCTGTACTGCTGTAATCAACCAATGGCCCTGTTTCCTCAAGCTTTGCACATGCTTGCTGCTATGATTAACAATGGTAGGCCAAGATGCAAAATAATTAACAACATTTTTTCTTTTATTTGGTTACAAAAATAAAGAGAAAATTATTAAGCAAATGTCTGACCTCAGATAGATCTGTGTGGTGCTTGCTACAGTCATGTCTTACCTGAGAATGCACCTAAGTCCAGTTGAACAAACAGAAAAAGACAAAGAAGGGCAAAACCTTAAAGTTGCTAGAGGGGAGCTAAATCCGCTGAAAAGTAAATCCAACTGTTCTTTGAAAGTATGATCGAGTGAGCAACTTTTTACAGAACTTGGGCTCTAGGAATCTAAATTTTATTAGGAGTGATCAAAAGGCCTTTGAAAGGGAGGAACTTTCTATTGATTTCTGTGGACTTTGATCTTTGATGTGGAGGTTCAGAAATCAGCAGAAAGAAATCTCTGGTGTAACACAGCATAGACCTGCATAATGATTTTTTCTTTCTTTTAGGTCACTATTTACTTCTCACTGCCTCTAATGGACATTCATATACAACTTAATAGTTTGTTCATTTACCTTCACATTGCAAACAAACTGTGTTCTGGAGAAAAATCACTAACAGCAGTACTTGTGTTAATTTTTGCTTTCAGCTTCACCTCCTACTTTTGAACTGAATCCTATGAAGAAGAAAATCCTAGCAGCTAAAGGGGGCCGTGTAATCATTGAATGCAAGCCTAAAGCTGCTCCTAAGCCAAAATTCTCATGGAGCAAAGGAACAGAATTGCTCGTAAATGGCAGCCGGTTAGTATTGACTTTTAGTGGACACTGTGAATCTTAACAATTCTGCTTGTGTTTCTATTTATCCTGTAGGGTAGTTCTCACTTTTGCAGATTTCAGATGCATGAGAATGTGTAATTTAAGGAAAATGATATGCTAAATTGTTATTAGCACTTTAACCAGTCTGGTGCTGTTCACTTTTCAGAATTGAATTGAATCAAAAAACTATAAGAAAAATAATTGAATGACTACAAACAAGTAAAGTCCACTCTATTGCTCCAGCAGTGTGAGACATCAAATCATGCCACAGTCTATTTAATATTTTTACTATAGGAGTGTTTATAAACACAGCAGTTAGATGTGAGCTTCTAAGAGATGTTTCTGGTTTGTCTTTTCATTTACTACAATTCTACTGAAAGTACCACTTTCTAATATAAAACCTGATTTCTCTGGATGTATTTTTTTCACTTTCCGTAGCATACGTATCTGGGATGATGGGAGCCTGGAAATTATCAATATCACAAAGCTGGATGAAGGCCGTTACACCTGTTTTGCAGAAAATAACCGAGGAAAAGCTAATAGCACTGGTGTTCTAGAAATGACAGGTAAACTTCTAAATTGCAATAGCTTCTTTCCAATAGAATCCCCTCATTTAAAATCCGTATTATTTGTTCCAGCATTACACTACTTTTGCAAGCCAGTATCTTTCTAATTTAATTGCTCATTAAACAATGAATTGATTCTTTTAAAGCATATTGCTCGGTGGAAACTCTGTATGTTTGCACCAGTTCTGAGGCTGTATTCTCAATTTTCAGGGTCGATTTTACCATAAGAGATTATGAAGTTTGATCCATTAGACTGACACATTTTGGTGCATTCATTCAATTTGATAGCCTAGTGCTCAACTAAATTGTAATTCTGAGGTCAATAACTCAAATGGAAAAATGAGATTCTTAGTGACCTTCTTCAGTTTTTTGGATTGGGTTGTTCGTTTTTTTTGTTGGGGTAAACAAATGTGAGAGAGCATTGCAAGTAAAGACACGTATATTAAATTCGTGAGATAGAAGCATATAGGCATATGATTGCACAATTAAGTTCTCTTCCTTTATGGGTATTTACTAATTGTTGTTGATTGAATGCTGGTAATCTTAATAGTGAGTTTAAATCTGAAGTCAAATAAATAAATCACTGTAGAACACAGATAAGAGATATGACATTCATGAACATTAATGTCTATTAAGTATCACTGCTAATAGAAGAGTCATTTATCAAATACATTTCTTAATGTCCGTTCCAGAACTGTTGAATGTGACAGCTCAATGCCACAATATTGATGTAATAATATGAGAATTTAGCAGTATAATAGGGACACCGTAAAGGTTTTTTTCTAGCTGATTTATACCAAATTTAACATACCAAATAAATTGTAAGACTTTATTATGATCAATCAGATTTGTTTAGTGTTTGCAGTTACTTTTTATTATCTTCTGCTGTTTTACATTTCTTAATATTACCCTCAGGCATTTAATTATTTTGAAAGGTCATGTAAATAAATATCCAGTCCCTTAACAGTCATATCATAACTTCTAAAATCAGGAAGAGCATTTGCATACTCAATCCACACAGTGAAACACTTAAACTTTGTGTTTATTAACCTTATAAACTAAGTATAAAGAGTTTAAAAATTTTGGAGAATTCTTCTCTGATTCATGTAAAAAGGAAAACCAGCAGACTCAGACATCGCCCTTCCATCACAGCAGAAACAAAAGTATCAGATGTTGTATTTCAGTGTTATTTTCACATGGCAGACAATGATGAGGGTTGACAAAGAACGCTTTGAAGATGGTGTTTCTAAGCACATCATGGGGTCTATAAAACTCGTCAGGCATTGTGCGTGACTGTAGCAAATTAAGAAGTTAAAACTTCTTAATTAAAGTTGACAGGCACTGTAAAGCTTGACAGTTTTTCCCCACACACTTTGTTTCCTGCCGCTGGACCACTCTTTACTCAGCTTCTTTGGTAGAGTACTTTTTGTAAACAGTTAGAAAATCACTGGTGGTAGAACCAAATGCTGAATGTACAGGCACAACACTTGAATGAATCAGCTATCCTAGGCATGGGTCTATAGGTAGGACTTCAGAGATGGGTGTTAAGAGGTTGCTCCAATGCATTGAGATGGATTCTACAGAAGGTGGTAGTTGTGCTATTCTCATAGTCTCAGTACTAAGCATGTTTTAGGTTACTACAGGATCCTGGTCAATGTTTCTCTCTAAGGCAGAGGAACAAGAAATGTTTGGTTTATTGAGGATATTTCATTATTCTGTTTATAGTGGGGTCTAGTGTGCTGCCTGGAATATGCTCAAACCTAGGTCTTAACTAGTAGCAATAGCTCCTTTCTTATGACTATTGTCTTCCAGGTGTTGGTACCCTATTTTCACTCTCATATTGATGTGAAAGATATTATGTGTCATGACATAAGGAAGATATTCTGTGGCTTTGTTTTGTGATAATATTTGAAAGAAAAAGAACAGGTCTCATTGATCCAGCGAGTCCCTTCCAGACCAGTGCTACTAATTTGCCACATGAGTTTGATGCATGTACCAAAATCTCTAACAAGTATCATGAGATCTCTGCCCTTTTGTGTTTTTGTAATGAAACACTACTGAGACATATAGAGCTTTCTTCCTTTTGTTGTAACCGTAATGATTCTATGAGTCTATGCTTATTTTCCTTTCCACATGTAGCTATCTGCATAGTTTATTATGCAACAATTGTATTGTTTCTTAGTAGATAAATTAAAATCTCAGTCCCTACAATGCTCTAATGGAAATCTGACTACTCTGACAACTGAGCAGAACTTTACATTCATCAAAGACATAAGTTTTAAAACATAAATACGTGATTCTGTCATTATCATTAAATCAAGAAGTACAACACCAGTCACATGAGATTCGTCATCTGTCTTCTTTCTACCTGAGGAATATTTAGTAAGCAAAATTGGCTTTAAAGAGTCATTAATGTGATTCAGAGACTGAAACAGAGCCATTCTCAAAGGACAGCTAAATAGAAGTTAGGCATTTCAATTATAAAAGGTTTCCTTTGTTCTCCTTAGTTTGGTGCTTTGAAATATACCTGCATGAATAGCATGTAAGATAGAGTTTGAAGGAGAAGTTTAATGTATAATTAAACAGTTATGGAGCTGATCTTACATTTGGATAAGCACTTATTTATTGGAATTTTCCGTGTTTGCTGTTAACTTCACAGAAGCTACAAGGATTACTTTAGCTCCGTTGAATGTTGATGTCACCGTTGGAGAGAATGCTACCATGCAATGCATTGCATCCCATGATCCCACATTAGACCTGACATTTATTTGGTCTCTAAATGGCTTTGTAATAGATTTTGAGAAAGAGCACGAACATTATGAAAGGAATGTTATGGTAAGATACTATAGATCCTTATTTAATACATGAAAGCCCAGTTTTCTTTGTTGTGAATAGCTGTCTTTTCTGGTTTACTTTTTCTGTTGTGTTGGTACAGGCCTAGAAAGATATGGTAGGCTAAGAATATAAATTCAGATTACAATTTAGACACCTTACAGACACGTAGACACTTGCAGGTAAATACGTGAAATCAGACATCTAAATTGACATAAGTATTTTGGTAATTCAGTTAAATCTCACTTTGATTAATAGTGAATGTAGTTGGTAATTAGGTAGCCTAATCACACACAGGGTACAAATTACCTCTAAAAATTATGCATATATTGTCACTTTTACATAACCAAGTTTTTCTCATTATCATTTCTGGAATTTGGCACAAGATAGGGCCAGATGGTGGGTAGGAGTCAAACCGTCTGTAAACACTGAGCAAGAGGAGTTTGTGTGAAGGCTAAACAAGTTAATACAAAGATACTCATTTTGACACATAGAAGAATCATAGGTCTTTTGTGTTTGCATGTCTTATTCAAAATGAGTACCATGAGTAGAAATCCCTTCTGGTTGTACCTAATCACATGCTGATTTATGTAACATTCAACAACAACCTCACAATGGTTCCCCACGTGTGTATATATTTATTCTGTTGTTCCTGATTTAAAGGACAGAGTAGTCCTTTGACTTGAGTACCAT
Organism: Urocolius indicus; assembly: GCA_013401255.1. NCBI lineage: Eukaryota > Metazoa > Chordata > Aves > Coliiformes > Coliidae > Urocolius > Urocolius indicus. Next base: position 75,065 of record WBNH01000160.1, on the reverse strand, counting down.
TTTGGAACTCCATATATGGAGAGAAAAGATTGCTAATGGTGTCTGTAGTGTCCAGAAATGCCAGGAGCCATGCTTAATTTTAACTCCACGTTCAAAATGACGTACCACGTAACAGTACCTCCTGCAGAGTGTTTCTCCTAGGCTAGAATGATTTTATTTTCTGTGGACCAAGATATTACTTTTCTTTTTTCAATATCTGTTTATCTCCATATGAGAAGATGTTTCAAGTATAACTATTTTAGTCTAATTTGGAAGAAATCAGTCCTTTGAGGAGCCAGAGGTGCCTGAACCTGCTCATCTGCTGAGTTGTACATGTCCCTAGGCACTGCTCCAGTGAGAAAGTCTTTGTCCAACAAGCCAGTAGCAATATGCTAAGATTAGCTGAAAAACATTGAAACACAAAGATGTAAAGCCCTTCCTGCAGTAAATATCCCAAAAGTCTATGTCCAGACTCTCTAGCAAGGTTCTGAGCAGTTTGCAGTATATTTTGTGTTGCCTTGGGATTACAAAACAAATAGGTATTCACCAGTGCACTGATACCATTCAAAACATATCCTGCATATGGCTTTTAAGCCACAGTTTTGATAAGTCTGTATTTTACATTTTGTTAGTAATTAATGCATAGGGATAACTTGAAAAAGCCTGAATCATCTTCTAATGGCATTAGTTTGTCCTTAGATAAGAGCTATGGTGAGTCTGAGTGTCAGTCAAAATAACGGTGTTACAGAGTATAACACTGTTAAATGGATTCCTTGTAAAAGAGCAAATAAAACCACTCTGTTTTTGTCCAAGTATATTTAGTTCATTGCTTTTAGCTACCTGACAGAAGTCAGGCTGAAAATGTTGATCAATCAGTGATTTTTGTGTGAATGGAAAGTAGAAGTAGGAGACTTTGTAATGCATGACTGTGTAATGAAAGAGAAAGAAACCTGAACTTTCTCAATCTGTTGGTCATACATTGAACAAAAGTTTTTACATATTGATATGCACTTTGGAGTTTTCCTCTTAATAATGAAAATAGAGGGAAATTCGATAGTTTTTTTCTTTTAGATGAAAGTAATTCTGAAATATAATCTCAATTGTAGGACACTTTCTGGCAAAGCACTTGCAGTGAACAAATCGGGCCAAACAAGGGCCTCAGCAAGTGTGTAATTTGCTCTGAAGATTGACTTAATTATTAGCATCCCAGTCACCTGTTTCGTCTCTCAGAGAAAGTCAGTGGCCCGGAATCCCCTGATCCCAAATCCTGATTAATTCTACAGTATTGTAGACACATTATTGAAGTACTTGATTTTAAAAACCAAATTAGCCTCGCTTAACTTGGTCTACACAGACCTTCTGTGGTCTGCAGAGAGAGAAAGTGGTTCCCTTCACATGAGCATTCAATCTTGCGCTGGAAGATTTTCTTGTCAAGACATTATAGAGATACACAACTAGTTGAAGAGTGACTAATTCAGACAGTTAAATTTAAGTAGGTTAGATCCAAACATAAATTGTCAGTCTGTAACTCCATCTTCCTGAAGGATGTATCTTGGTTTGTTGTGATCCTTTTGCACCTGATCAGTGCTGGTACAAATGTTTGAAGCCTAGACAGCCTCTTGTTTTTCAGTCTTGAGCCTTATTTCTGGGCTTTCATATGCAAAGCAAGTGCAAATAATCTCTGTAGTTGTTCCACAGGCAGCTTAGTCTTCCTCACTCAGGACAGAGAAGACAGTAGGATTGCGTTTGAGTCTGGAATTGCAATTTGTAGTTATTCAGCAATTCAGCATTTATGTAATAACAAAAGCAGAATTTTTCACTAATTCGATGCAAAGGATTATGTAGGGTGGAATTAAGAGGAACATGCACTTCCAATATTTCCATTTCATTCATTTATTATCATATTCTTACATTAAAGGTTTTTCTTCTTCCTGTGCCTACCATTTCCCTCTCTGGCAGTTCTGATCTCAAGTCACTGGGTGGCAGGTTTGCTTAGTCTTCCTCAGATGCAAAGGGTTGAGCTGCTGTGCATTTGACAGCAGCAGCTTTGTCTGCTGGGATTGAGCAGTGAAGTCCCATGCTGCCACCCAGCCCTTCACAAACATAAAAGAAAAATAAAATTCCATCATGAATATTATAATTACTGGATATATGATGCATGCTCTCTGTGCTATAATTTCCTGTTGATGAAGGATCATTATCTGTCTTGCTGATAATATCGCTACTAATTTATGTGACGATGCAGCACAACATCCTGAAACTTGATACAGCCACAGTATTTTAGTTTCCAAAATAATACTAATGTCGTTGTCAAATGGCATGCTAATGAAATTCATGCAAATACCTGGATGTGTTCTTTCTTTAAGTGATAGCTTTGGTATCTCCATCTTTGCTGAAGGCAAAACTAATTTGCATTACATTAGTAGTAAAACTTATTTATCAAAGGAACACTTGTCAACGCTGTTTTGATTTTCCTGTGACAGTGATATTTCAAATGAAAGAGATATATAAATTGGCTGTCTTTTAAAGAGTCAAATGGAGTCTTCAAAATCTCACTATTAAATTGATTGCTTTTGACTTTATGTATCATCATTCCTCTGATTATTTGACTGGGGAACTAAACATTATCACATCCTTCCAAGTCACTTAGATATACAGCAATTATAGTAATCTGGAAAACTGTAATGTTTGGTCATTTGTTATTTACGGATCTGCCTTTTGTAATGTGTATTTAAAGACTGAAAAGCTTACTTTCAATATATTTTTTTTAAATATACACTATCTGAATAAGCATGTTTTTTCAAGTTCAGTACAAAAAAATATCTTTAATATGTGAAGGTGTGTAACTAGGTTTTTTATTCTTTTGAAACCCCACTAGTCCATTGGTATTGAAAGTCAGGAAGAGAAATGCCATAGTTTAACTGCTTCAAGTCAGAAACTTATACATACACTTAGGAAGAGTCCAAATGTATCCTGTAATAGTCTTGGTCACATATAAACATACATACATTTTTTAATACTTTCCATACCGTCAATATTCCTATGTTTCCTACATTGTTAATTGTCTTAAACAGTATAGGTATTTTTCTCACCATTTTATAAGTTAAATTTGTTTGCCATAGAAGTGTTCAGGAACTTGGCCTGCTTGAACATAACTTTCTCATAAATGAATGAAAAAACAGAGGAGGTGGTGATGGAAAAACACAGTAGAGGCAGATGATGAGACTTGTGCTTGTTCACATTTTCTCATATTAGCATTGAGAGTATCATGTTCGCATAAGGCAAAACTCTGTTTGGATACCTGACAGCTTTTCACACCTATCAAAATGCAGTAACACCCTGTCATGATACGTCTGGATCATTTGAAGTACCTTGCTGAAGTGGTTTGTAAGTTGTGTTCTTGGCATCTAGTGTGTTTTCTTACATTTCACAGGAAATACTGTCTGTATTTTTACATCAGATAGCTTCAAGGCTTAATGCTGCTTTGTGGTCATATTTTATCAAAAAAGCATTCTGTGGAGCCCCACTCAAGATATAGTTATTCTTCCAATGGGATATTAACACCTTTCACCACAAGTAGAAGCTCCAGTGTTTGAAATAAAGTATTGGAACAAAGCTTGGTACAAGCAAGAATGAGGTCATTTTAGCAGTTGTGTCATGGACTTTTATGATTTTCCTTTCTAATTTCCATCAAAATAGGAATTTTAACACTAAGAATGGGCAAATAATTTCCTTTTAACCTTCAGGAATTTACCTTACCGGCAGTTTTAATGATGGACTTTTTTTTAGAGAATTGACTGTGAATGTTTCCCCAGGAGTTCACAGGCCAAGAAAGATGTTTTTAATGATGCTGAGCATTGCATAGTATTGCACTCAACTGAAAAGGCTCTCACAGAATGAGGAGCATTGATCAAGACGGTACTGACACACCTCCACATCATGACTGCTATGGGGGAGGAATTAAAACCTGCTGAATCCACACTGGCTGAAGTCAAACTTTGCAGTGAGCTTTCCCGTGTTCATAGGTCCAGGGACATAGCACAAGCAGCCAAACATGTTCAGCACAGAACTTACAGGGCTCTATTCAGACTTGAAGTCACTTCTGAATCCAAATTTCCTGTGCATAACTATCTCTGGAGTTCCTGTAGCCATCATACAGTTAACCTGCAACACCATAGATTTCACTGCATTCTAAAAAGATTTCTTTTTTCCTTATGCAAATATTATTCCTTCTATTTTATCCTTCTCTAAAGTATAAAAAGCTTTGCTATCTAGGACCATATTCATAATATTTTGGAGATGCAAGGGCAGATGGTGACATGGTTTAGGCCGAGCTAGGAGCAAATAACCACAAGAGTAGCTTGCTCACTCCTCTCACTCCTGACAGGATGAGGAAGAGAAAAATAATTAGGGCCTTTGGAATCTGCTAAGGACAAGGAGGACTCACTTGTCCCTTACAGTCCTGGGCAAAGCAGACAAGACAGTTTAATTTTGGGGAAGACAATGAAACTTAATTTAATCCACCACTGACCAAAAAACATAACAAACAGAAAACATACCTAACTGAAAGCAACAGAGAGTAGGGTGATGGTAAAGGGTACAAGCAGCTCTTTAAGATCCTCTTCCCCTCATCTCTCCCCTCTTCCCAGGCTCAGAGACCTGATCCCAATGTCTTTACCTTCTCTCTCCACCAAATGATGCATGGGGGCAGGGAATGGAGGGTGCAGTCAGTCCTTTCACTATGGTTTCTGCTGTTTGTCTCTCCTCAAGGCACATAGACTCCTCACAGGCCCTCCTTGCTCCAGCGTGAGGTCCCTCACACACTGGGCAGCCTTGCACAGGCTGCTCTGATGTGCATTCATCCCAAGGGCTGCACAGAGGCTCCACCTCCTCTGATATGAGGTCTGCAACCATCACACCCTCAAGTATGAGGTCCTCCCAGAGCTGCAGACAACTCTCAGTCCTACCATTGCCCTCCATGGGTTGCAGGGGCACAGCCTGCATTCTCACTGTGGGCTGCAGAGAGGTCTCTGATCTGATGCTCCTCCTTCCTTCCTACTTTGACTACAGGGTCCACATGGTCACTCTCATCTTGCCCTACCCTTCCACCTGCTTCTAGATGCTCCAGCTTCCCCTTCTTAAATAGTGATGACAGAGGCACTAGATTGGTGTGGCCAGGCTGGACATGGGTCTGCCTCAGAGCCAGGGGGGAAGTTTCATGAACTGCAGCACTGCAGCCCCCTCCCCCTGTTACTGAACACAAGTGGCTCCACACAAACCCATCACAGACAGTTAATTGTACATTGAAGTAAAGCACATGTGAAGGAGCCTTCTTCAATTTAACTGCTAAAGTTGGCTAAACAGATACTAAAATCCACACTACATATGTCTAAAGTAGGTGAGATGATTGGAGACAGCATTTGCTAAAAGGGAAAGTTCTCCAAAATTGATGGGTTTGTAAACCACAAAGAGTAAGTTGGACTATAAAAAAACCAATTAGAGGAGTATAGCTTAAGACTGGCTTGGTTTTTGTAAATTAGAATTTGCAATTCCTTGTCTGGACATAATAGACAAACCTTCTACTGCATGCTCCTGCTTCAACAAATTACTGGGTAGACAATTTTATTGTATAGATCTCTCCCTGCACATTCTACACTTCCCTGCAGCAGAAAAGAGAAAAAGATTTTAATTTCTATTTGTTTTTACTGCTTTCCCTGGTAATCTTCCCTGCAGAGTGTGGAGTCTAGCTTCAACTATACAACAGGAAATGAATAGATATTTCGGGAGATCTGAAGAACTGGACAAAAATGTTTAAATAGGAAAGCTCAGTTACACACTGACAAGGAGTAGGAGATTGTATATAGACTGGAATAAAACCTGAGAGTTACAGAGAGCTCATTCATTACAGTTTGTTGAATATATTGAGGGAGCAGGTGATTGGTTAAGAAGCATGGCCAACCAAATCAACTGAGCTACTCTTGTGGTTTGGTTTTTTTTCTGAAAACGAGTCCCAGGACTCTTAGAATTCACGGTCTTGATCCATTGCTTTCAGTACTTTGGTGTACTAGGGAGATGCTTTAAACAGGAGTGAGCTGGAAGTCACATGTTTTGGCTAGGTTTGGGGTAAAATTTAGAGGCTAAGTCCTAATAGTAATGTAGCAAACATGGAATGAGGTGCATGGAGTCAGTGGTTAAGAACAAGGAAGGGTGGGAAAGCAGAAGACATAGTACAGAGGGTGCAGCCAACAAGCAGTTGTCTCTGACAGAAGCCTTTGAGGAAACCTGTTATTAATCCACAGTGATATTTACAGCACAAAGAATCATAATCTTTTTAAAGAATCAAGATATGCCAATTTCTGTGAGTTGAATTTTAAAAAAAATTAAATAAATACACTGTTAAATCATTTGACTGTAACTTTATGTGCTTGCGAGTTTTCACAAACTAATAAAATCCATTTACCATCCCTAGTGGAGGCAGGAAGAGCTGAGGAAGCCAGGTGTGAGCATTAGTCAGAGAAATGTAGTTTGCAGTGTATCGTGAGTTTTCATCATCAACTGTAAAGTTGTGAGCCATAAGTGTAAGCGAACAAGTACCTAGGCTTTTGCTGCCATTGGAAATGAAATAGAGTTTATTACCACAGGGATGCTGGTACAAAGCACAAGCATTCTCAGCGGTATGCTGAATGGGGAAGAATAATATATTTGTTGGAAATATTTCACAGTCCACATTTCAGGGGTAGAATTAGCACTGTACTTCCTTTACACAGAAATACAGTTCACTGAAGGAAGACATTCTTTAGTGAGAATGGCTCTGTCATCATTATCGTGCTGGGTTTTTTATTTACCCATAACTTTAATGCCAACCATAGCTTATAGAACAAAGTGAGGCAAGCTGTCCTGTGAGTAGGGTTGAGACAAAAGTGCTGCAGTAGTGGTGTTGTCCCCTTGTCATCTCTGATCTCAGTGTCAGGTAGACAGCTATAATCACATTTACGTTAACATTCATCAACAGACCTTGGATTATCTCTTCTACTTGTATCTGCTACGTAGCAGATCGTCTATGGTGAGAACAAAACAATTCATGTGAACTCAGAGTTAATAATTTTAAGTACAGGTAATAGAAGAAGATGTTTTAAATCATGCTAGCTTTGGATAAGCTGATCATATTACCAAAAATGCCATCTCCCCCACTTCTCATCAATTCTCTTATCATCTTCTACTGTGTATTAAGCCACTTCTGAGGCTCAGATGGCTAATTTTTGAACCTGAATTAAAAAAAGTCTCTGCTTTCAAGCTAGTTTTATTATCACAAAGAATCTGTTAGCTTCATAGTAATGTAAGGTCCTTCATTGGCTCAGTTCCCAACAGAAGCAGATACTACTTTCAGTCAGAAGACTAGATTCCTGTAAATTATTTTTGATCACACAGGGTCACATTGTGTTGGCTTTCAGTAGTTCAGTGCACTGGCAGAGGTGCTAATCAAAAGGGAATGGTGAAGCTCAGAAATAGGTTATGGTATGCTATTTTTGACATCACTATTAAAGTATAAATATAGGGCTCGTATGATGAAAGTCTTTGCTTGAACCTTGCTAAATAACTGAGTGGTGAACCACAGATATCCTTGGAACATCCATGAGTACTGCTATCACCGTTTCCAGTCTGTGATTCAGTTTTCTCTGAGTTAAAGAAGTCGTTTTTAAACTTAGCCAAGCTGAGGTTTTTGAATGAAAACATACAGTGCATTCTTATCTAATTTGTGGACAGAATTTGCTGATGCCCATGCTCTTTATTTGCTTTGTAAGCTCTTCTTTCACCACAAAGAACTTAGGCTTCTTCTGAGGTATGGAAAGCTTCATCACCAACTGCATAAAACCTTGCTCCAGAAGAGACTTTGAACCAACAAGACACGATATCATATCTATGAATTGTTAATTTTTAAATTGTGTTACTTTTTCCCACTTGTTTTTCATCATTTAGATATTAAGACCGAATTCCCATAAGGGAAATCAGTGTTAGGGCAAATATATAGTTATATCATTAATAAATATAATAAAGTGTTTTAATTAAAGTGCCAATATAGGAAGTAGTGAATACTAAGACTATTAAGAATTTGTAATGGAAGTAATAGTCTGATTATGAGAATTCTAAATTTATCCAGCTTTTCTGAAGCTTACTGCCCTGCCCAATCTTTGCTTATGGTAATTGCAAGCAATGATCAAGGATTCACAAGCAGTATGGTTCTTCCTAGGATGACATTTAGTGCTAAAGATTTATACATAGCACTCAAATAGATAGCTCTTTGTCTCTTTTGTGTAAAACAAAACCAGTAAGAATGAAACAAAAGAAAACAATACCAGGAACTGAAAACTCGTGGAGTTTGAACTTTTGCAACTACTTTGTTGAAGGTTTTTGGAAGACAGAGGAGCAGGGAACTGCGTCTCCGCTCCACTAATTTTTCTTCCTGAAAGCTGTTGACAGCGTTGCTTAGCCTGCTGTGGGCAAAAAAGGCTTACATGTGGTTAGTCAGTCAGCCAGCGGGGGTTCTCTCATGCAGTAATACCCACAGATTTACAAAGGATGCTGTCGTCAAAGGCAATCCACCTGGAGATCTCATGAATAAATGAGGGGGCACCTGCACAGAAATGGTGCTGTCCCAGACTCACCTCATCTCTGCAACCTGCATGCACTTTGGCAATTGAAATTCAAAATCCTGTCATACTAGTCTTGAGCAAGAAGTGTGAATGTGTGTACATATGTACACACACATGGACATAGTTGAATAATAGCTAAAAGCGAAAATTGGCAGAAATATATCAAGAATATTGGATTGTTCACGTATACAACTAATCGGTTTGATCATTGCTAACAGCATTTGGTTCACTCAAAAATCAAAAAGGGTACAGTGTGACCTGCATTTCTCACTGGCCCTATGAAGCAATTAGCTGAAGTATTGCTAGCCAGAATTAAGCGATTTCTTTCATCTGTGATCACTTTTCCTTTTATCCAGTTAATGGTTTACCTCAGTAATTTCTTCAAGATGTAAACTTTTATATTGAAAAAAAAAATTGGTATTAACAGGTTTCAGTTTGTGCCGAAATTTTCTGCCAGCAGAATTTGAAGCTGGCACCTAAATTCCTCACTGGAGTCTGGAAAGGAAATGAATAGTACTATCTAGCGCTAAATATACACTCTAAACTGTCATGCTAGTTTAAGACCATTTAGAAAAAAAATTAACTTTTTTTTTTTGCTTTCATTTTCAATCAGGAAACATAAACTGGATGCCATAGCTTTATTTCAGAGAATCACAGAATGATGGGAGTTGGAAGGGACCTCTAGAGATCATCCAGTCCAACCCCCTGCTAAAGCAGATTCCATTCAGTCAGGTTGCACAGGAACTCAGAATGTTTAAATGATACTAATGACAGCCCATAATATTTGAGATTGTATTGAAGGTCTTTGTTGTTCCCAACAACCTCCCATGATGATATTACTAGTTCTTACACCTAATTATTTAGCAATTTATTTTTTACATACCATTTTGCATTTTAATTCCTTTTGTTCCTGGGTGCGAAGATTTCAGGAGATCAGAGAGTTTTCTCAGTGTTTGTTTTGTTTTCTGAACAATCTGCAGTGAATTAGGAAATGTGAATGTTGTCCCTTTCAGTATAGTGTGATATAAATCCATCAGTTAATCTATTGCAACATTTTGAATCCGTGAAAGCAATCAGATACATTTTGGAGACAACACTTGAGTTTTTCCTGAAATGTGTTCATGACTCAATACATGTACAGCCTTGGTATTTATTTAACATAGTAATTTTCCTCTGGAGTATAAGGCAGGATAGATAAGTGAAATATTTTGAGTTATTTTTAAACATTTATATAAATATCTTAACATAAAATGTGTTCTTAAGAAAAGCTGTGGTGTATATAGTGATCTGTGTTCTACTTCTTATTTTACAGGTGCACATCTAGTGTGTCACAGGACAAAAATACTTTTTTTCAGTCTGCCTGTCTGTATAGCCAGAGGTGGCAGCAGATGGTGCACTTTATGGTCATTTGAGCTGTATCATTTCACAAAAGTCTGGCATTGGTGAAGAGTGTTGAGAAAGGATTAGGGTCTGTGATGGTGATGATGAGGGTATGGTCCTCGTTGAACAGTAAATTGGATCCCTGTAGATCCTGTGGATGTTTGACAGGGAGCAGCGAGAGCTGAGCTGGGGGGTACACCTCCTCTAAGGTTTAGCCCTGGCTGAATGCCAGGTGCCCACCAAAACTGCTTTATCACTTCCTTCTAAACTGGACAAGAGAGAAAAAAATATAAAAAAGGGCTCTCAAGTTGAGATAAGAGCAGGGAGATCACTCAGCAGTTACTGTCATGGGCAAAATAGACTCAAACTGGGGAGAACTGGTTTGATTAACCCACTCTAGCATGGAGGTCTTCCCCAGGCTGCAGGTGGATCACTGCTGCCCCGTGGCCTCCATGGGTGCAGGCTCAGGACCTGGCAGGGAATTTCTCATCCAGCGCCTGGGC
>WBNH01000160.1:8754-64338 GCA_013401255.1 Urocolius indicus | reverse complement strand
GTACATATGTACACACACATGGACATAGTTGAATAATAGCTAAAAGCGAAAATTGGCAGAAATATATCAAGAATATTGGATTGTTCACGTATACAACTAATCGGTTTGATCATTGCTAACAGCATTTGGTTCACTCAAAAATCAAAAAGGGTACAGTGTGACCTGCATTTCTCACTGGCCCTATGAAGCAATTAGCTGAAGTATTGCTAGCCAGAATTAAGCGATTTCTTTCATCTGTGATCACTTTTCCTTTTATCCAGTCAATGGTTTACCTCAGTAATTTCTTCAAGATGTAAACTTTTATATTGAAAAAAAAAAATTGGTATTAACAGGTTTCAGTTTGTGCCGAAATTTTCTGCCAGCAGAATTTGAAGCTGGCACCTAAATTCCTCACTGGAGTCTGGAAAGGAAATGAATAGTACTATCTAGCGCTAAATATACACTCTAAACTGTCATGCTAGTTTAAGACCATTTAGAAAAAAAATTAACTTTTTTTTTTTGCTTTCATTTTCAATCAGGAAACATAAACTGGATGCCATAGCTTTATTTCAGAGAATCACAGAATGATGGGAGTTGGAAGGGACTTCTAGAGATCATCCAGTCCAACCCCCTGCTAAAGCAGATTCCATTCAGTCAGGTTGCACAGGAACTCAGAATGTTTAAATGATACTAATGACAGCCCATAATATTTGAGATTGTATTGAAGGTCTTTGTTGTTCCCAACAACCTCCCATGATGATATTACTAGTTCTTACACCTAATTATTTAGCAATTTATTTTTTACATACCATTTTGCATTTTAATTCCTTTTGTTCCTGGGTGCGAAGATTTCAGGAGATCAGAGAGTTTTCTCAGTGTTTGTTTTGTTTTCTGAACAATCTGCAGTGAATTAGGAAATGTGAATGTTGTCCCTTTCAGTATAGTGTGATATAAATCCATCAGTTAATCTATTGCAACATTTTGAATCCGTGAAAGCAATCAGATACATTTTGGAGACAACACTTGAGTTTTTCCTGAAATGTGTTCATGACTCAATACATGTACAGCCTTGGTATTTATTTAACATAGTAATTTTCCTCTGGAGTATAAGGCAGGATAGATAAGTGAAATATTTTGAGTTATTTTTAAACATTTATATAAATATCTTAACATAAAATGTGTTCTTAAGAAAAGCTGTGGTGTATATAGTGATCTGTGTTCTACTTCTTATTTTACAGGTGCACATCTAGTGTGTCACAGGACAAAAATACTTTTTTTCAGTCTGCCTGTCTGTATAGCCAGAGGTGGCAGCAGATGGTGCACTTTATGGTCATTTGAGCTGTATCATTTCACAAAAGTCTGGCATTGGTGAAGAGTGTTGAGAAAGGATTAGGGTCTGTGATGGTGATGATGAGGGTATGGTCCTCGTTGAACAGTAAATTGGATCCCTGTAGATCCTGTGGATGTTTGACAGGGAGCAGCGAGAGCTGAGCTGGGGGGTACACCTCCTCTAAGGTTTAGCCCTGGCTGAATGCCAGGTGCCCACCAAAACTGCTTTATCACTTCCTTCTAAACTGGACAAGAGAGAAAAAAATATAAAAAAGGGCTCTCAAGTTGAGATAAGAGCAGGGAGATCACTCAGCAGTTACTGTCATGGGCAAAATAGACTCAAACTGGGGAGAACTGGTTTGATTAACCCACTCTAGCATGGAGGTCTTCCCCAGGCTGCAGGTGGATCACTGCTGCCCCGTGGCCTCCATGGTTGCAGGCTCAGGACCTGCAAGGGAATTTCTCATCCAGCGCCTGGGCACTTCATAATCATTCTTTTTCACCGACCTTACTGTCTGGTGAGATGTTGTTCTCACATTCTTACTCCCTTCTTCTGCTGCAGTTCTGTGTCTGCACAGTAACTTCTTCCCCTTTTCCAATATGTTAATCACAGAGGTGTTACCTCTATCGCTGATTGTCTCTGCCTTGGTCAGTGGCAGGTCCATTTTGGAGCCAACTCGCTGTGGCCTTATTAGATACAGGGGAAGATTCTAGCAGCTTTTTTCATGAAGGCACCCCTGTAGCTCCTCGCTACCAAAACTTGGCCACACAAACCCACTACACACATGTTGAACATTGTTGTTTCTTCATAGTTGCTGCATTTTAGTATCTCTTCAGCGTATTGTTGTTTAGGTTGTAAATATAGCCTCTCTGCAATTAAAACAGTTACATAGCTTTAGGCTTGTAAAGGAAGAGCCAAACAGTACCCTGTTCTGTTAGTAGGACTCCATAACATACTTATTGTACAAATGTACATAAAAAAGCAAGTAATGCAGAAAAAACATCTGATTACTGTTTATGAAAAAATTCTTTACTAAATTTAATGTTTGGATATGGGCTTCAGAAAGTAAAAGAGAGATGTTGGCTTAAAAAAACCCATTCACTAAGACATCTGTTTTTTTCATGTCTGGTAAAGAGTAGCAGCTCCTCTGCAAACACAGGACACTGAACAGCTGTCATATAAACCAGATGTGCCTTTGAGGTTGATCTGTTCTTGAAGTAAGCACTTGCTTTTTGAAAGTAGCAACCACTGTATGTGAGTTGGGAGAAATATGTATAATAGGTATCACATATGGATGTTTAGTAGATTCACTTAGTGCTATTTTTGTGGCAGATTAAATCCAACGGTGAGCTGCTCATTAAAAACGTTCAGCTGCGGCATGCGGGGAGGTACACGTGCACTGCTCAGACGATTGTGGACAACTCCTCAGCTTCAGCTGACCTTGTGGTTAGAGGTAAGGTTCTACAGGTAAAACAGAAATGTGGATGCTTTTCACCTGGGCAAGCAGAGTGTTTCTGGTTGTTTAGAATATGTTCATGAAAATGTAAAGTCCTTAAAGTCTGCTGGATTCTATTCCAGAAATTCAGTGGTCTAACTAAGCATGTGTTTTCCTGAAAAGCACTAAAGATTTGTTTAATTGTTGGTATTTTCCTTGTGTTAAAGTAGTTTATAGACTGTTTAATTTGGTGTTCATTAAAAATAGATTTTTAAACATAATTTTGATGTATCCACCCTTTAACATTTTTATAGCTCAATTCTGTTTCCTTATAAAGCTTTATGGATTAAATTATTGTGTATAACACTAGGCCTACATTAAAAGGATTCCTAGTTTTCAAATTACAGAAACCAAGACATTTGGGGTTAAGCTTGTCACTCCATTGTTAGCTGTTTCATGTCTGTTAACTGTGTTAATGCAATCTCAAAACATTGCACTTGCTCATACTGTATGTGTCCTACAAAATCTGTTACAATGCATGGTTTCAATAGCGTAAGCTAATTCATGCCCTTTGGGCTTTTTAGTCTTGTACCTCCAACCATAGCAGATTCTGAAGTTTTAATGCTCTGTAATGTTGATAATTCAAAGCACATATAACTGGTACTTGGAGCTATATCACTGTCATATTTTACCCCACATTTCAGGACTACTATAGAGCTGAAGTATAGCTTGTTCCTTGATTTTGAATTTCTATCATTTGAGGATATTTGGACTTGAATATTTCCCTGTTTAATTTTCTCTAGGTATTAGCAGACAGTGAAATATCATCAGTTTTGGATAAAGTGAAATGCAAATATAAATTGCGAAGCTGCAGAATATATCTGCAAAGAAAAAGAGAAGGGTCTGTTCATTTGCCTTAGTGTTAAGTAAGCAAAAAAGAGAGATGAGGTGCCTTATCAAGCTTCTGATTTGCCTTCCAACCCAGTAATTATAATGAGAATCATTGCTCTTAGATTATGTTGTGGAAGAAATTAGTATTCATTTTATGCGCAGCATTTGGATTTTAATATGATGAACACCATTCTGCTTAGTGCTGAGTAATTCTCACTACCATTCTTGTGGGTGAAAGACTCAGCATGTCTGATGTCTGATAAAAAGTGACAAATGTGACATTATAGCTTCACTGCATTGGTAAGTCCTGGATGGTCTGCTTGGATTTGTGCCATAGTTTGTCACCTGGATGCACCTAATTCCTTGCATGTGGTACCTAGGACTGCCGTATTAGCACCTGGTTCTGCCCACTATATTGAGACTGTGCTGGACTCTGCCCCATTGTTGAAGGAACTGCCAACCCTGGGGTTACTAGTGGGTCCTGCCTCAGCTTCCCTGAGACAGCAGCTGGCCCTTGGTGTTTCCTGACACCAGGATATTTCCTAAAGAAAGAAGGGAACAAAGGCCTTGGGATTGGTTAACCTTTTGATACCTTCCAGCTTGAGGACTTCTGAAATGAACAGTCTTGCAAGAAAATGTGTCTTTCAGGCCTTACCTACCAGAGTCCTTAGAGCTGGACTAGCGAATATGCACGTTACCAAGGTGGAGAGTTGTCTAACAATCCCCATCTTAAAAATCTGCTCTACTTTTACTTTTTACATCCTCTGTGAAGAACAAGAAGCTGTTTCCATGTGCAGTGCTTTATTTAGTCCTTACCTTGAAAGGGAGGTCCAAGGGCATCTAATTAATAGATTAGCTTTTCAATGCCAAAATTTGAATTTTAATAGAAGGTCGTTATGAGCGATCTAGTGGTCAACTGATATACCTTTTCCAAGGATACTAAATGGAAACTATCTTTGGATCTTAGGAGAAAAAACAGCCAGGAATTTGATTGTCAAAGTCATAGGCCCAATAGATTGTGTAGACTGATCATACTTACTTCTTTTTAAACAATGGCATATATATTCTTTAAGGAACCAATCTAAATTTGAATACTTTAGGAGCTGGGAATGAAATGACTTGCTCATGAGAGGGATAAATCAATTGAAACTAAGAAACAATATATGATAGTATATTTGACTCAGTTGATTCTGTTTGATTGAGTTAATTTCATTTGATTCTTTTTGCTCAGATTTATTAAGAAAATAAAGAGCTCAAGAGCTGAACATACATTTGCCACAATTTGTGTTTAGATCTGATGCAGAAATCTGGTTCCATTCTTTTCATTGAATGTTTTTGTTTTGGTTTTCTGTGGTTTCTCTGTAAATACTGCAGAGAAATAGATCTTGTTATTTCTTGTTGTTTTCTTAATATACTTTGGGACTTGTTCAGTCAGATTGTTTGATAATTACCTGAGTCATGTTGGCATATACTTCTCAATAGTTCTAATGCCTTGTCTCTGTTTTTACATAACAGTTAATATATACCACGTAGGTATGTGTCATATAAAACAGAAGCATAATAACAAAACCAGAAGAGTCTGTGTGGAAACAATGATCTGGAAAAACCTATAGGCAAAGTTTGTAAGAACATATTAAGCTTTGGTTTACACAATTACTGTGCTGGAGGGTTTTTAGCACAGTTTCCTAAACATTGTGTCTTTTACAGAAGAAGATTCTTGTACTCACATATATATGTGCCTGCATCACCCTATTCTTAGATTTCTAGTCTATGAAAAAATTACCTGTGCCTGTTGATCTACATATTTTAGTCTGTCTTCTGGGGACCAAGACACAGCATAGCAGCAATAAAAAAGTTACCCACACAAATTAGAGGTGTGGGAGTAGTAGTAATTAAAATATTTGTTTGGTATTTTTAATTTAAAAATCCATTTAGAAAAAGACAAGCATTCACTTCAGCAGCTTTTGTTATTATTGTTTAGAAAAAAAACACATAAGAGATGTAATACCATTTATTAGATTTAGTGATATACCTGGAAAAAACAGGCAAATTTGGAGAAGAGAAGCCTCTGTCTTCAAATCTGAAGTACAACTAATAAAGACAAATATGAGTTGAGAATAATTGCTGTTGTTTTCACATAGCTATTTTAGGTTAGTGTTTTGAGTAGAAATAGTATTTAATACTTGAAAAGCATAGAGATGAGACTATGAACTAGTTTTGGACAAGCAATTGCTACCTCTAATGGTTTAGCTGGGTTTTGGGAGTATAGTAATGTGCCGTCAAGCAAACATCTGTATTTAGTTCATGACTGCTTATATTCACTAGAGCTGTGAATCTTGAACTGCAAGTGTCTATCTTTAGAAATTATTGTATAGGTCCTTCTTGATTATCAAGACTGAAAGGGCGAATGTGGAATGACTGTTTTGTGAAAAATGTTTTCTTTGGCAGCTTAGTACTTCTGTTCGTTGGTGGTGGTCTTTGTGGGATTATTCCGGAGCAGATGTTGAATTTCACCCGTGTAGTTCACAAGACTGCTTTTAGTTTGGTGTGTGTAGTGAATTCCACATTTTTACATGGATTTTTTAAAATTCTTCTTGTGGGAAGGTCTTTGTTGAACTGTAGAGAAGCATTGTCTAGTTCTGCTTTCACTCAAGTTATGTTAGTCAGTAGTAAGTTATTTGAGTCTAATGACGGGTTTACCACATTAGAGTAATATGAAGGCCGAGAGAAATGTTAAGAGGTCTACAGAAATGTTTTTCAAGGCATGTTATTTGTCTAATATAAATTTCAAGATTTTCCATATAAATTGTGTTTGGGGCCAATGTGGTGCAAGCAGAGAGATTTAAGATGCCCACCAATATGGTCATCATTAAGTGGAATTTAGGGAGGAGGATTTTATGTATTTTTTCTGACTCTGAGTTTGCTGCTGTTTGAAAAAAAAGAGCAACAACAGTTTCAAAGTATCATTTTTTTCACTTAAGAAAATCTCAATATTACTAATTAGGAGTCATGGAAGTTTCATTTGGTAGTTGCTAGATTTAAGAGCATTTATCACTGTCAAGTGTTAAAACATACAGATACATTTCCAGTCTGTTCTTCAGTAGAAAGGGAGATTCAGAAGCTTTGCATCTGATACAGACAAGTAGGAAAGGCTATGAACTTTCATTTTCAGAATATTTAATTTTTTACTTGAACTGCCTTTTTTTTCCTCAGGTCCTCCAGGCCCTCCCGGAGGTATAAGGGTGGAAGAAATTAGAGACACTGCTGTAGCACTTACCTGGAGTCGTGGAACAGACAATCATAGCCCTATTTCTAAATATACTATCCAGTCAAAAACTTTTCTGTCTGAAGAGTGGAAAGATGCAAAAACAGGTAAGAGTAATGCCAGAATTAATAAAATCAATAGTTTTTAGAGTGTTTGTTAGAAAGCTTGGCTAATCAGAAAGTTGTCACAATAAAAGGAAACTAGGGTTGCTGTTCTGCTACATGATTTGGGAGCAGGTTCCATCCTGTCTATATGTTGTGAACAAGTTTGTTTTCGGCATTTGGGAGGCCCAAGCTGAATATCAGGAAATACGGGAAAGAATAGGCCATTTTTTACCTGTTTTTTGCCTCTTTCCTGTGTGCTTGAAACATTTCACATCAGCTATTAGAATTGTAAAAAATTATTTGTATTTGTAAAAAATGATCATGTGGCCAACAGGTCGAGGGAGGTTCTGCTCCCCCTCTACTCTGCCCTGGTGAAGCCTCATCTGGAGTACTGTGTCCAGTTCTGGGCTCCTCAGCTCAAGAGGGAGAGAGTCCAGCGCAGGGCCACCAAGATGATCAGGGGACTGGAACATCTTTCGTACAAGGAAAGGCTGAGAGAACTGGGGCTGTTTAGTCTAGAGAAGAGTAGACTGAAGGAAGATCTTGTTAATATTTACAAATATCTAAATGGTGGGTGTCAGGAGGTTGGGGCATCCCTTTTTTTGATGGTATCTAGCAACAGGACAAGGGGTAATGGGATGAAACTGGAACACAAAATGTTCCGTTTAAACATAAGAAAAAACTATTTTAGTTTGAGGGTGATGAAGCCCTGGCACAGGCTGCCCAGGGAGGGTGTGGAGTCTTTTTCTTTGGAGATCTTCAAGACCCACCTGGACACATTCCTATGCGACCTGATCTAGGTGAACCTGCTTCTGCAGGGGGGTTGGACTAGATGATCTCTAAAGGTCCCTTCTAACCCCTACCATTCTATGATATTCTATGATTTACAGATTAATTTGGATGACAAACATGTGTCTTCATTTCTGTATTTGTTATGCAGAAAGTTGGTTAAAATTGTTTTTTCCTGAGAGCAGACAGAGATCCGTCTGAAACTGGCAACCCTAGAGAAAACACAGCTAACATTATCCTTCTAACCACTGGATGTCATCATTGTGACACATAATTGCAGTTGAGGTGGCACATACCTGAACCCGGGGCATGCTACCTACCGTATGTGTATTTTTGCAAGACTTAATATAAATTTTGAACCACTATTATCTTTGAATTCTTTATGAAGGATAGCATTGCTACAAGCTGTAAAAAAATGTCCTATCAATATGATTAATTATGCCACTGTAATAAGTTATAACTTAAGTGCTTCTCTATGGAATTAGGGCATCACTTACACAGCATTTCTAGACACCAAGAATGTTAATAGTTTCAGCTATTGTCTTTCATTTAAGTTGCCCTTTGAACTTACAGACATAGATGTCTAAGTAGACCTTTGACACATTGACCTGAAAATCTCTTACATTTTCAGAGTGAAAGGTTAAAAATACTAGGCCTATTGCCTTAAATTATGTGTATCTTCTAGAATATGTAGTATATGTAGCTCAATTGTATATAATTACCTCCATATATAAGTAACTCCACAACCAGCACTAGTGTATGACGTCTGTTAAACTAGGTTGGAAAATAAAACTAGAAGGTTCTACAGTCCTTTCCTGTCTCTTGTATCTTGTTTAATTGTTCTGTAGAGTAGATTTCTTTGAACTTTAAAAAAAAAGTAATGTAGAAATTAGAGCTAGTCAAAGAACTCTGATTTACTTCAGTAACAATATACACAGGAGGAAGGATCAGACTCCCCTTTTGTTAGGATAAATTTTATTTCCTATTGGTTTTTGTTTGTTTGTGGTGTTTTTTTTGTTTTTTGTTTATTTTTAAGGAATTGGGAAGAAACAGGGTTATAGGAAGCTTTAAGGGGTAGCAGCTGTGATACTGCTTCCTTTTGTGCTGACTATAACTGGAACTAAAAACGTGTATAGGAGATACAAGTGTTGGATTTAGGTCTTCAGTCTGTCTGGTTCAGAGCAAACACTTGAACCACCTTTCTCATTTTTCAGGAAGATTCTGTATTTGCATTGCTATAGGCATGATGGGATGCACTTCTCTGCTTCACAGAATTAATACGATAATCATTGAGACATGCATCCTGTAGCGTGTTGAGTGAGATTCGCACCTTGTGTGGGACAGGGAGTAATCTAGATTGTTGAATTCCTTTTTTAAGAAGCTAACAAGAAAGATGTAAATTACTCATTTCCAAAAAGCTGAAATGAACTATTATGGTGTTTTCAAAATCAGAGAATTTCACTTGAACACAGTGAGTAATTTTTATTAAGACATGATTCCTGTAAAAAAATAGGTAAAATTACCATAATAACCATTGGCACCACTACAAGCTTTTGCTTAGTTTCTGGACTCCTCCCAGTCTGGCTTAGTGTGCACTTTCATATGAAAGAAGCATGGTGAATAGTCCAAATTGATCTATCATCAGTGTTTAGGCTATCATTTAATGCTGCTAATTTTCAATGTGTGGAACACAGGAATAGACTTTGGCACTGCACTTTGGAAATATTGTTATTATCACTACTACCATTATTCCCAAACCAAATCATTCATCTCAGGTTGCATAATATTGAGTGTGTTTTATGAAATAAGTGTATTCAACTTCACAGTATGGAAATATGTATGAATGGGTTATGTAATAAGTTGTTTACATTTATGTTGCTCTTTCCAGTCAAGAGGAACAGATTCTCATCATGTTGAGTGTTCATAATTATTCTTGGAATTTGTGGCACAAAAAAAATAAAATGAAGAGATTAAAAGTAGCCCAGGAAAAGGAATTCCAAATTTATGTCACGGCTTGGATGCCATAGGAGGTTTGCAATGGCTCCGCTGACTGGAAAGAAAAATAATTTGAGTAATGATGACAGAGGGTGGTGGGCAGATAGAAAGAAAATGGAAATTCTTTTCCTTTCTCCTTCAGGGCTTCACTTTGGAATGAGAAATTTAATGATTATTAAAGTTGTGTCACCATCCAGAGTTTATATTGCCATGCCTGTGGTTTTTTGCAGCCATTGGATTAATATTTTAATTCCAAATCAACTGCCTGTCTTGTGCAGGATATCTCATTTCTTACCTCCCTCTAAACCAAAAACTCTAATTTGACAAAAAAAATATTGGCCCACAGAATAAATGAAAATCCTCTGTCCTTCTGTATCTGTGAATGGCTACAGAAACAACTGCTATTGTCTGTGAATTGCAGAGAATCAGGACCTAAGTATTTTATTTATTGTAAAGAAACCCACCTTTGCAACAATAATAAGTCTTTCACAGGGATTAGAAGAGCACTTACCTTCACTGGATCAGAAATGGATAGCAAGTTTTAACAGGCCCACTAATAAGGTGCATCCGAATATGATCCAGTTTTATAAACGACTCATTATCAATTGATCAAACCCTGCATTTGCACATGTCTAGCCTTTGTCTATCACGAATCTGTATTTTATTGTTTTTGCATTCCAGATTCCTCATTACTTTTGTCTATTCTACAGCTACAGTATGTAATTAGTAAGGATACTTCATAACTACATGTACTTCTTTTGCTAGTTCACACCTGGTTAAAACTTACAAGTCTATAGGTGTTTATCCAAGATAGTGTCATAGTTTCCAAATTCCCAGTCAGTGCTGTGAGTACTCTCCGTAAAATGTGATATTCCTAACGTACAACATCAGGTTTCCTTCAGTTGGCTACATGTCGTTGCAGAATAGTAGTAGTTTGCTGAAATCAAACATGTTGTTGGCCGACTTTGTAAAAATACTGTTTTCTAAAGCAATTTCACATTTGTTTTTTAGAACCATCAGATATTGAAGGAAATATGGAATCTGCTACAGTAATTGATTTAATTCCATGGATGGAGTATGAATTCCGAATAATAGCAACAAACACGTTGGGGACAGGAGAACCCAGTATGCCATCACAGAGAATTAGAACCGAAGGCGCCCGTATGTAAACAGAATTATCTCTTTTTAATATAGTTCTTAATTTTCACCTTTTTATTGATAAATTTTGTAATTTAGGGGAGATGTTATTTGGAAAAAGCACTTTATAAAATGCAAGTCTAGAAAATATCTTTTCAGCCACCCACTACTACTGTAGACTTTAGTAAGCAAATACCAGGCTTTCCAGATGTGGTTGCATGAAAGCTGACTGGAAAAAAACATGATCATACAAACAACAAATTTGCCTCCACTGCTGAAACAGACTCATATCATATTTTTCAGAGATCCCTCACTGTATCTGTCAGTCGGGTTGTATGTGTATGGATGCATACATTTGCTCGGGATGAGAGTAAAAGACTTATTAAAAACCATGCATGAGTTTAACAAGGAAAATGTCCATTTGCTGATTGGTTTGTATTCTAATTAAGGAATATATAACAGGATATGTGTTATACCAGATAATGGCATTTTTCTGTGATTGAAGGTTTTGGTTTGTGTCCTCTTATTCTATGTCAAAGATGTGACATTATCCGACACAGCATATGCTCTTATCAAGCTAATTGTTCAGTGTTAAATTCTCAGACATATTTAAGGATATCCTTTAGGCTCAGGCACATCTCTCTTATAATGAATTCTCCAAAATGAGGAATTAGATGTTAATATTCAAGATAACACTGTCTGCTTTGACTGTACCAAGGAGATAACAGCAGGGCTCTAGGAGGTAATGTGTCAGTGCAAAATTGAACCAGCAAAGCCTATATAGCAGTATATCCTCCTTAACACATATTAGCACTCATGTATATTTACAGTTGTAGTCCTATAGCTCAAGATGTGAAACAAAAAAAAAGCAAAACCAAAGTATGAAAACTAATGTTTGCCATTACACCTTTTAGGTCATTGCTTTGATTAGATAGTATTTTCAAAAGAAAATGGATTTGCATTGCAAATTTCAAAATAT
This sequence comes from Urocolius indicus, assembly GCA_013401255.1. Classification (NCBI taxonomy): domain Eukaryota; kingdom Metazoa; phylum Chordata; class Aves; order Coliiformes; family Coliidae; genus Urocolius; species Urocolius indicus. The sequence goes on along the minus strand of WBNH01000160.1, from coordinate 52,434 downwards.
TTATTAAAAACATCCCCATATTTTGTCCATTAAAAATGTTGTTGCTTACAGAGAAAGGAAATACAGATTAGTTAAATTAATCTTAACGGGAAGTAAAAGCTGCAAAACTTTAATATTGAAGTAAAAACAAATTACTGCCTCTAAAATTGACTATTAGCATCATATAATTTATGACTCAATAGTTGTATATGAAGACCTAGGAATCGAAATGAGAAATCTACATGTGCTTCTTGGAGTTCTTATTGTACAGTGGACATTTTTGAAATGTCAGAAAAGACACAGAAAGGGAGGGGAAATAATGCTCACATATGGAATAGTGGTAGCATCCTGCAATTTGCAATATGCCATGTTAAATGTTATTTGTTGTAGCCTCCTCAAAATGGCATATCCTCCGTTTTTGCAGCAGGATGCTATGCTTTTGCAAGAGGTAGTCTTTTCAGTCCATTGTCTGATTCCCCATGCACAGCACCATTGTCATCTCTGGCAGACCATGAGACATTGTTGGTGAAACAAAGCAAAATGTTAATGTAGCCTTCCTAGGCATCAGGCAGTGCCCTTGCCGTGCCGAAATAGGATATAAATCAGTAAGAGTTTGCATGTGTACTTCTGTGCTCAATTGCATTTTCTGCCAGGAGATGGAATTTGTTATGAGTAGCAACAATAGGATTTGTCAGCTTCCAGGATACTATGGAATCAGTACTGTGTGTGCATTTTCCTGTAAATCTGAAGAAGGTAAATACTTCATTCCATTAACAGCCCATATCCACACATGGTAGTTATTTTTAACTTTTGGTCTGTGTTAAAAAGCAACAAACAGTGCTGTGTCTTTCTTGTATAAATAACAACTAATTTCTATTAAATTCAAATGTTATCAATGTCTTTTTCAATTTTGAAGGTTATCTTGTAGATAACCATCTACAGTAACGTTTTTATTAGCATACTAAGAATGTGTGCTAGGGTTTTACTTTTTAGTGAATTCTACTTGCTTCATCAATAACATTTCACAGTGACTTCTTGAAATTCAATTGATTAAAGTCTGTTTTTGTGCATTTTAGTTTCTGGATACATTCAAGTAATTGTCTATGTAGAGCTGCCTGAATTAGTAACTTGATCTTAATAGAAGAAAACTGTGATTAATGGTGGAGAGAGTGAGGGAGATTCTCTTGGAAGGGGTGGCTTTTAAGACAGTCTTTTTTCTTTTCCTTGGCAAACTGTTTATATTCTTTGGGTATTTAAGCATTCTAGCAAACCTCTGCTTCTAACTTAACATTGAAGTTATATGCTTATAATAGATAGTGTGACTGCTAAGTATTTCAGTAATAAAAATGTCAGAGAATAAGCTGATAACTCTGGCAAAAGCTTCCTCTGGAATTGTCATGATATGCATGTTTAGTCTCATTCTTCATTAATTTGTTTTCTGAGAGCCCAGAATTAAATATTGCAAACCATCCACTGAATGCTGATCTCCATTTCAAATTTATTACTACATTTCTGAAAACATTTATTCTTTTCTGCTTTGTGTTTCTCCTCAGCTGACCCTCAGAGAAGGCCTCAGAAAACATCTTAAGTAGTAGGAGACTGCTTAGGAACTATCCTCTTACTGTCTTGTGATACTCACTGATTAATGGAGAAAATGCCTGATCATATATAGAATTTTTAACACAAAGAATATGCTCAGGTAGCTAGGGCATGTAGCTAATTCATGATCACCTGGGGCATATTTAATGCACTATAGGTAGGCCATCTTTTCTTTTCAGTGGTAGTCTGTGTGTCTTTAATATTGAGTAATAGCAAATAAATACAGAAACACCACAGAGGATGACAATAGAATCACAGTCAGTGTGAAGTCTCATAGAATTGAGAATATAGGAATGATTTGTAACAGAGTCCATGAGAGTATCCTGCTTTACCACTCAGCTGTGTGCTAATGGTATATCAACAGATTTTATTCCATTACATGGAATATCAATGTAAAATGCAGTTAGGAAATTACTAAATACTGTGCCAGCTTTGCTTCTGAACATCAGCCCATTTGAATATGCTATTGACGTTGTGCTACTAATCTGGAAAAGGATTAGACTACCAGTGTTTATGAGATATATCTATGGGTTTAACTTTACACATTGAGAGTAAATCCATTGAAGGAGATGGAACTCATCATAGTCTGTTAAGGTAAATACATGTGCGAGTCCTAGGTGCTCAAGCCCTTGGCATAGCAACATCTGAGGAAACACAAGAACAATACACAGTTGTTCTCTTAAGATCTATAATGAATGTTCCATTTCTTAATATTCAGTTAAATATTGCAGAGAATATGGCTAAAATAAGAGTGATTGATTGTCAGCTATGGTTAGAACTGGCATGTTTCCTGTAGCAGTAGCTATACATTACCCTTGTCAAGCCCACAGACTCTCACAGCTCTTATAGACTATCATTATTTTAATTGTGTACCATGTGTGCTCATTGGCCCTGCTGGTAAAAACAATAAATAGTGATATCTTTACTGAATGCATACTTTGTAGTCATTGTCCTTCTCTATTCTATTTTTCTAGCTCCTAATGTAGCTCCTTCTGATGTTGGAGGAGGAGGTGGAAGCAATCGAGAGCTGACAATCACATGGATGGTAGGTATCACACTGATACGGCATGAAACCCATATTTCTTGTGTCTGATCTTGCTATGCCAGAAACCCATGGATGATTTCTCACTGTGGGAGCAGGGTTCTCACCTTTGGGAGCAGAGTTCATACACAACCTATACAGACTTTTCTTGTAAAAATACATCAAAAGGAATAAGGAAGATGGTATTTTAGATGCTTATATATTGGAAATATCATCTAAAATAGGATCTAAAACACTATTTCCATATTTTTCAAAGAGATTCAAGCACATATTGACTGTGATAATGCACTGATGTAACTGTATTAGAAAGTTCTGCAAAATCTATCTTTCTTGCAGGCTTTTAAGTTACAAACTAATAAGCATGCAGATTTGCTTCCTACAACTCAAATATAACACGTGCTGCACAAATTTACAGGCTGTATTTAAAAAAAAATACAAAGTCATTCTATAAACAAGTCATCTATAATTATGAACTGAAGGGTGCCCTAACCCTAGTCATGTTGTGCTGAGGCCAGTTTCCAGTTTTTGATTGAACTGAGCCACTGTTCTCCTAGATATTCAGTTAAGTGGGAGGGGGGAAAAAAGATAGCAAGCAAGTGGAAACTTTCAAGAGGAAACTTCTGATGACTGAACTTTGCAAATGTTTTTTAGCTTATATCCAGTGATGATCCCGTGCTGAAGCACTGGTGTCTAGGGAGCTTCATCTAGTTCCAGTTTTCTCTCCTCAACTAGCTGAAAACTGGCTGCTTTTAATATTGCTATATTGTTATTCTTATGACTTTAGCATTGGTTTTGCACGGTGGCAAAACTTAGCAGCATCAGAGAAAACAGGATGTGTTGGCATCTTGTAGCTGATACACCCAGGACAGAAGTCACTTAACTTTAAGCTGAGCAAAGTCAGAAGTCCAAAATATTGGTCTGATTCTCTGTGTTTCTTTTGGAAGCTTTGTCATGAAGAAAAGCAGTTCCATCATTGTTCAAATGTGCTTATCAGACATTTTTCAAATGTTGAGTTCCAAAATCTGTGTTTGCCTTATTTTCTTCTCATTGTGTTATGTATCCTAGTGTTCTGATCCATGTGTGATGATTCTGAAGTCAAATTTTAAATATTTCTGTTGTTACAAAAAAATTGTGAGTTTTCGCTAGTTTTCTTTCTCAGAGAATCTTTGGAGTTTCATTCTAGCCTCAGTCAAATGCAAACAAAAATCTGTTAGCTAGTTGGTTTTTTTTGTGGGTTTTTTTTTTTTCAATATTAACATCTAAGTTTCATAAATCATTGCTCAGAATGTCTCCACATATGTTGGTTGAAGTGCTACAGTAGTGGTAAAACGCCTAAGGAGAACATTTACTCTGTTACAATGCTCCAGGACCTTTGCCTCAAGATAAGCTATTTCATCGCTGTGAGGTTTACAATTGTCGTGATTTGGCCCAGCTAGCACAGCAGCACGACGACAGTCTCTTGCTCTGTGCCCCCATTCACCCCCACCTTCGTTAGGATGGCGGAGGCCCCAGCGAAATGGGAGTAAAAAGATAAGCAAGGTTGTTGTGGATTAAGACAAGGGCAGGGAGGGCTCACTGCCAATTACGATTCCGGGCAAAACAAACTCCAGTATTTGACTTAGAGAGGAAAGTAGGAAAGTTTATTCTACAAGAAACAGAATGGAATAAAAGCAAAAGGGAGTAGGATGATGAGAAAATTACAACCAGCACTTTAAGATCTCCCTCCCCCATCCCTCCTTTCTTCCCGGGCCCAGCTCACTGCTCCCGATATCTCTACCTCCTCCCCCCACAACGGCTCAGGGGGGCAGGGAATGGGGAATGTGGTCAGTCTCTCACAGATGGGCTCTGCCGCTTCTGTCTTCTCAGATGAGGATGACTCCTGGCATTCTTCCCCTGCTCCAACACGGGGTTCCTCCCCCGGCACAAAGTCCTTAGCAAACTTCTCTGGCATGGGTTGCTCCCAGCAGCTGCGGCTTCTGCCGATATGGGTTCCCTCTCTCGGGACAGAGTCCTTGGTAAATATCTCTGGCATGCATTCTTCATCACAATTGCAGTTTCTTCTACCGATACGGGGTCCCTCTCTCGGGACACAGTCCTTGGTGAATATCTCAGCTTCTCCAATTCTCTCCACAGAATGCAGGGGAGTCTCTGCTCTGGTACACCTCCTCCTCTCTTTCATCACTGGCCTTGGAGTCCGCATGGCTGTTTCTCTCATTGTTCCTACTCCTTGCACCACCACCAGCCAGAAGAAGAAGAAGGGACAGAAGAAAGAAGAAGCAGGAAAAAGATGGAGGAAAAGCAACCTCCTCTTCCGGCTTCTTCTTAAAAAGTGATCGTGGAGGCGTCTAATTGGCTCAGCCCCAGAAGTGGGTCTGGCTCAGAGCTGGGGAGAGTTGCAAACAACTTCTTACAGGCGCCATCTTTACAGCCCCTTCCCCCTTACCAGAAAAGGCTGTCATGTCAAACCATGACATTCCACCCCTCGCCTTCACGAATCGCTTTTTAAGGAGATGTTAAAAATCCACCCCTCATCCCTTCAGAGGTAGAAGCACAGAAAACCTCATTAGTCAGCAGCACAGTTCATGTTTGCCCTTTACCTGTACCCCCCACCCCCTTATCATCAGTGAAAAGTGATAGAATGAATCATTCTTTGAATGTGTCCATCTTTCTTCATCAGCTATGCTAATTGTCTAGACAAAAAACTTTAGGTAAATTAATATAATTTGGGCCAGCCACATAAATTTACTTTTCTCTCTCTCTGTTTCACAGTAATGTTTATCTCCACACGTGTACCTAGACTTATATACTTGCATAATGTGTCTGTATAATATAGCCACTGTCACTCCTTCAGAAAGCCTTTTTTGATACGTACATCTGATGACAATTTTGGTACCAAATCACCCTTGGTTTCTTTCTGTAGGAGACAAGATGGAATGTCTTGCACAGAGTTCAAATGAGGAACAAGGTCTTAAAATGGTTTAGTAGCAGATACACTACTACTGCAGATCTGCATAATGGAGGTGGTGTATTTTAAAAGGAGGCAGGAGCAAACTGTAGAATCAAACCAGGAGAAGTGGAACTTCAGTGTTTTTACAATGCACATATTGATGCTTTCTGTCTTATTTTTTTCTCATTAGAGATCCATTTGTTTAGTTGCCCACAAAAAATAATATTTTATCTTTTGCCTCTTTAGCCTTTGTCAAGAGAATACCACTATGGCAATAACTTTGGTTATATAGTGGCTTTCAAGCCATTTGGTGAGAAAGAATGGAGAAGAGTTACAGTTACGAATCCTGAAATTGGCCGCTATGTCCACAAAGATGAATCAATGCCACCTTCAACCCAGTATCAAGTAAAAGTGAAAGCTTTTAACAACAAAGGGGATGGACCATTCAGTCTCACTGCTGTCATTTATTCAGCACAAGATGGTGAGTAAAGATTCCAGATAAATTTTACACTGAGAGTCCAGATCAGCACTACCAACATCAATAAATAGACCCTGGTCCTTGACACTGATTGTATAGCAGCATACACCTTCAGCATGGAGGATGTATATTGCTCACACCAAATGCAGTTCTGAGTAAATAACTTCAGACTCTGCTTTCTCTGTGATGCCGAGCACTTGGAGGTACTTTCTGACAGTGAGCAATATGCAGAATCATTTGAGATTCCTCACAGAGCTTATTAAAAGATTCAAGAATTTAAAAAAAAAAAAAATTCTGATCTTCATACTTCATATTGGTCACCTGAAACATTTACATTGTTATCCAGCAATGTCTCTGTGATCTTCATGCGTTTCACATGTCATTTTTTTCTTCTTAACAGGCCACACTAAAGCCTATTATTCTCATAGCTCAATATCAGAATTTAGCCCAAAATTGTGAGTTCAGTTTTGTCTGTTTACATTTCTAGCATGTTTGGACTAAATTATCCCTGCCATAATCTTTATTCTGGTTAGGATGCTGGAGCTATTAAATGAATACTTTAATGAAAACCTCTTTGATATTTCACAAAAAACTTTGTCTTAATTCTTACTGGAGGTATTTCACATGCTGTGATCTTGTTTAAATGACATTTCCAAACTTAGCAGGAGAGTGAAAGTCCTAGAAGAAGGCTTCCTTTAAATCCGAGGAAGTATATACAACATCCTAATTGCAACATAATCACTCAAGACTGTTTTTTAAAAATGTGGTTTGTTAATTAATGCCAGAAACTCAAAGAATCACCCATATTTTTCTTTCTGTAGAGGAGAATCTCCTTCACAAAGTCAATAGATCCAGACCAAAGAGCCAAGAGGAGGGAAATGGTAACAAGGCCACATTCTCACCCTTCCAACTCTATTTCTACTGTTTTTACTTTAGGGGAGATTTATGTTCATGATTCCCCTTAACACGAATGGGAACTTTGTACATGATCACCCACAGACAGAGCAAAGATAAAATAGTCCTTTTGTTTCTTGCAGTATTTCAGAATTCAAGCTAGCAACGCTTAGCTATCCAAAGAGGTTAATACTAATGCTTTTTCTCAGAAAAGCATACCTTAGAATATCGTCTTCAACAGCTACCTCAGCAGCAGCGTAATTGATTTTGCAATTGTATAAATGCGTTATGGTGCAATAGAAGGCATGTCTGCCAAATAAAATTTCAATATCCATCCTTTCTCAGAGACGTTATCAACAGCTGATCGATTAGCTCCCACGTGTTTATGTTAGGATTATACTAACCATGTCAGAGATGGCAGTATGTTTGTATAATGTTCTAAGTTCAGAGATGTGGCAGAGCCTAGGAGCTCCAAAAGGCAGAGGAAAAGCAAATGTGCCATAGTGCCAGCTTCCAGATAAAGAAGTCACTTCTGGCTGCTGATATTCAAACATAGACTTTAACAAAGTCCAGACACTTGATAGAAACACTTGTGGTTTAAATAACACCACTTGCAGGCAGCAAAAGGACATGAAGCTCAGTGAATCTACTTCTTTTCTTTGATTTCAATCACAAGAGTCACCAAAACAGACAGATTCACAGTGCTCACAGCTCCTGTTCAGTGCTATGGCCCTGACTGCTACCATATCACATCCAGGAACTACAGGGCAGGTAAAAAGGATTTTTTTCCAGGAGGTTTAATGGAAGTTATTTCGAAGAGCACCACTCTGAAGAGTTTTCTGCTAGCATCATCAGGACTTGGACAAAGTCACCTCTGTACCTGCAGGCTTACTGGCTTCCATCCTTAACTTTGTTTCCTTATACTTAGAAGATAATAGTATGATGACCATTCTTTTCACTTAAGAGAACATATTGTGAGGCCTGTGCGATTGTTTCTTTTATTGGTAGTATTACCGAATTAGCTTTCATCTTCTGGCTCAGGGGAGACTGCAAAGTATTTATAGAACGTAAGTGCCAAATAGGAATATAAATTATTTGGATCTCATAAACAATCATAACCAGTTGAAATATTGTTTAGAGTATTGTATCAGCAAAATTCCTGGCAGTTGGAACTTTTCAATAGGAAAGATTTTGGCAAGTTTTGTCAGTGATGCAATGAAGAAGAGTCTGATGGTGATTTGGGAATAGATGGGATGGATCACAGCTATTCCAGCTGTGCTTCCATACCTCAGAATGAGCAAGTGATGTTACTGTCATCAGACAACACAGCTTCTCAAAGATATTAGTGAGACTTTAAAGCAATGTGGTCATACAATAGTTCATACAGATAGGTATGTATATGCATACATACATACATAAATACAATGACAGCACTTCCGCTTACCTGTGTGTTTTGTGATATATCTGTGTATGGCTGGTTATAACTGTGGGCATCTCTGTTCACTTCAGTGACTGGGGAATTTCTATATTCCAATGTGTTTTAATCGAAGTTCCATATCTGACAACTACTAGTCATTCCTGCCATTGCTAGTAGTGAGTAATAATTGCTAGCAATGACTGTACGGGCCCCTTGCTTATCTAAATTCCTGTCATTGTGAAAACAATTTTGCAATAATGTGTCATTTCTTTAATTATACATTTGCATTATTAACAGTCATTGAAAGACAATTACAAAAGGTAACTTTGCATATAAGATTATTTTGTTACCTAGGATACTTTTCATGAGAGATATAACTGATTTTTTTCTTAGCAGTGGCTGTTTTGATGCATAGTTGACTGAATGCCCAGTTGGAAGATTAAGCATATGAAAGCTTTCCTAAGCTGGGGCTGCCGTGCCTGGCTGTTGCAACTTGTTTCAAAAGATTCGCGACAGGGAACTGTTCTTAGCTTGGACAACTTTATCTTTTGTAGACATTGCTAAGTTTATTCCTTGTAAAATTTCTCAACTCACTTAAAATGCAAGCAGCGGTGAAATTAACAGCTTCTCATAATGAAAGCTGAACTTAATATTCTAAGCCCTGAATAGAAGTTTATCACATTATAATGGTCTGTATTCCATGTTGGCTGCTGTCCAGAACCGAGAACACAAAGAAAATGAACTGCATGATGTATGCCTGGTGGAAGGGTGCTCCTGGATTATTTCAAGTTCATATGTGCCACTGGACAGCTCTATATCTAATACTTGGTCTCATAAAACCTTTCTATCATCATGGCTAAATCTCATACGTATGAATTTTTGTGTAACTAGCTTGAAAAATCTGATGTATATAATCTGCGAGCTACTGCCCAATTTAGTAAAAGAGCATGGAATGCTTCATTCTATTTATCAAAGCCTGCTTTTAATTTATACAAATGTCAGCATGGAATCTGTTGAAGCATAAAAATATGTAGTCTGAGCCAAATAATAGGATCATTGCCTTGTTTTTGTAGAGTCACTTTCCCATACAGATCATCACTGAATCTATAATTTATTCATAAAACCAGATTAAAGATTGACACACTTGGCTCCCAGTTGCAAAGTAAATAATACAAAATACTGAAGTGAGAAGAGCCACTGTAAGCAAGAATAACAATATTACTGGATCAGATTGGATGTTTAACGTGTGTTTGTTTCATCTTCCAGCTCCAACTGAAATACCTACGGATGTGAGTGTAAAAGTTTTGTCATCTTCTGAAATGTCTGTTTCTTGGCACCATGTTTCTGATAAATCTGTGGAAGGATATCAGGTAAGTTTTAAAGGTGATATTATGTGTCTTCTCATTCATTTAATTTCTGTAGTTAAATTCAAGAGTAATTCCTACTTTATCATTCTCTCATAGGGTTAAGTTCTCTTTAGTTGTTGTTTGCTGTACAGATTTCACATCCTGAGAAAGAATTTTTTTGGTGCTATGTGCCTCATTACTAAAACATATAAAGAACTTTATGTGCTTGCTATTCAAATGAAAAAAGACTTTGTTATTTCATAAAATAGTCTTGCCTATATTACGGAACTGAATACCTATCTCTGCCTTCTCAAAACAGATGGAAATTAAGTTTTAGGTGTCATTGTCAACATAGATATGATATTGCAACTAACTCAAAGCTCATTTAAGCTAGCAGTTATTAGCAGTTATTAATATAATTCACTCACAAATCTCACAGTCAGTGGGACTAAAATCCAGTATAACAGAAATAGTACTATTTTGCAAGACAACAGTCTTTTGTTCATAGTTTCTTTTCTCTACATGAAAAAGAGCTTCAAGATAGTGTTTGTCTGGTCCAAGACTAAGTGGGACTACAGGTAAAAATCGTTCTTCTTGTACAAAGATGACAACAGCCAGAGTGTGTGCAACCAGAAATGGCCACGTAGTACTCCAGCAGGGAGGTCCTAATATCATCCGTGCACTGTGGATGCTGATGAACTCCTCGGTGTACAGCCAGCCTACTTCGACTGCACTCCTAAAGAGGGATTTGGGCCTTAGTTTGTTAGTGACTTGCTTCGTGATTTAAGTTGTTGGCTGCTTGATGGTGGCCTCTGTGTTCCAAAATGAAAACATACAAATGTGGAGTAACCTCATAGAACATATTTTTAGATAACTGAAGTCTATGAATAAATGCACTTGTTTCTTTATTTCCTGAACTCTGTTTCTCTCTCCATGAGATTGATGTAATACTTTTGGGATACTGTAGCAAGATCGTAGCAAAGATCTCAATAGGAACTAGCATAGTGTTCTATATAAAATGTCATTCTACACAGCACACACGTAAAGTTTTAAAATTACAAGCAGAGGACACTGGGGTTTGAAATGAAGATACTGACATCAATGGTAGTTCCTAATTTACTAAAGCAGCTCATCGGTGTGGTATTTCACAGGGATTGTGCAACTAGGATAGGATAGACAAATTCATGGTTGTGACTGAGATGTGGGTGGAATGTCCAGATCTGTGAGCTCAAGCCAGCAAGCCATGTAGCAGTGTTGCACTCTGAAGCTGAACAGCCTACAGAGAAAGTGAGCACAAAGCCTGCACACATTGAATAACCAGAACAGACACTGAGCGGGCACACACTGGGAACTGGGGAGATGGAGAGAACGGCAACCATCACTGCTGGGAGAGATTGTGTACGCAGTAGCGATGCAGTGGAAGTGAGAGTTGTAATAGGGAATAGGGAAGGAAGGCTGGAGGGTTAAGGATATTCCTATTCCTTCCTATTGGGAAGGAAAGAGAATGGTGGGAGATAATCCACATAGGTAACCCTTTTTTGGCTGGTTTGTTGGTTTTGTTGTTTTTTTTTTTTTAATTTTACTTTATTTTGTATAAAACCATCTGAATTGGTGTCAGGGAAAGAAGGGAGGGGAAAGGACTCAGCAGGAAAAAACACAATGCACAGAGCAATAAATAGAGAAAAAGAAAAAAAGGTTGGAGAGCAGGATCTTGAGAATAACTGCTTTTCTGAAGAAACGTGGGATACTATGGAAATGGGTGGAGAACTCTGTTACGCAGAATATAGATGTGTGGGCTGTGGCCTTATTTTGATAGGTGGAGTGTAACTTCATAGTGCACTTCAACAAACCAAGTGTGAACTGTGTGACTCAAACATGTACAGTGAGGACTGGCATTAGAATATTAGTTTCTTCTCTTTTCTGATCTTTTTCTAAAGTAATATTCTAGTTATTGAGACTGTGGAAAAAGGTTCTTGTCTAGCTACACAGTAAACAGATTGATAGGCATGAATTACTGCCCCACAGAGCTCAATAAGGTGTTAATTTTGAGATCTTTTTCTCTAGAGCAATCACCAGCCTCATTCTAATAGAGGCAAAAGAAGCAAAGGGCAAACCTGTGCATCTACACTGAGGGCAAACAGAAGTTTTGTGCTCTTGAAGACCAGATCTCAGTTTTTAAGAAGCCATAGGACAGGTCAAAAATCAAGCTCTTTTGGAAGGTCAAGGCCACAGATAGCTTTTCTGAAGTTAAAATATAAGTTTAGGGGAAAGAAGCACTCAACCTACATTATGAAATTCCACTTAATATGTCTGGAAGTCTGTGTCCCTGGTGACATCAAGAAATAATCCTTTTTTTTTTTTCATTACTGCTCAACTGTAACACAGGCTAGCAAAATCGCACATTCACCAGGACACCTTCTTATTTTCATTTTTTGTCTTTATTAGAACCTGAAAATTGAATAATTGACCTATGAAATGCTAGGGTTTAAGAGGTGGGAGTGCCCTGAGCGAAGTACCTGAAGATATTTCACCTGTGAGACAATGCTTTTCACAACAGGAGGAGTCAGATTTTCTTGACACTAATGCATACTGTCAGGATGACTGCCCTCATGGTGATGAGTGTGAGCTGATACATTTTGCTCTTACAGAGGAGTATCCTCAGCTCACACTTAAAGAAGAGATAAAGTACGAAAACTATCTCCATCCGTATAGAGAATTTAAGATTTATGAGTTCTTACAACAGTCTGCCAAAAGCCACAGCTCTTCAGTACATGCAATACCAAAGACACTTTCCATATTTCCTTCTGCTTCTATACCATAGATATGTTTATTTTATTAAACAAATTTATTATTACTCATCACCATTTTCCCTTGTTTACTGAAATGTGCTATTAGCATTCTTTCTTAATGTGAGTAAAGTATCTCTTTTATGTCTCTCACTTAAAAGTTCAATGAATATGAGAGATGTTGTTTCATGACACAGAAACAACTTCTGATTTATTTCAATATACTAAAATTTGAATAAAGGAGAGGAACGTGAAATAAATTGTTTTTCTTGGATTTCAGCACTAATTCGTAATGGCTAAGGCCTTCCTTCCCACAGATTACTCTGGGCTTATCTCCTACAACAAACTCTAGAGCTGGAGTGAAGTACCCTCCAGTGTTCCCTGGGGATTCTTTACTTATGCATTATCCTAACAAGGTAAATGCAGATCATCAGGAAAAAGCAGTCTGTTCAGGATTGTCATCCAAGCTTTTTAAGTAAAATAACAAAGTGGGGAAATGTGACTTCTCGAAGCAATGGAGCATTTGATTCTAGATACCACTTCCCCAGAGGCAACAGAGTGAAAGAAATTTCCCAGTTATTTCAAGAGACTTTTAAATTGCTTGAATAATAAGTGAGAAGAGAAATACAGGAATAGCTTAAGAAAGACAGTACTTTTTCTTAGCTCTCAAGAGAGTCATCTTCAATTTTTCTTTCTTTTCAAAGAGTAGTTGCAATGATCCAAATATATAGTTGTGACTGTATATTAAATGAAGAGGCAAAGAACAACATTCTGAGTCTGTGACAGAGCTCACATATACAGGAGTAGTCCACAACATCGCAGCCAAGAACAATATTTTTTGTGATTTAAATCTAGTTTAATTTTTGAATTATATTATTTCTGCCTGAAATTTAATATGCTCTCAGTGAAGTAATTTACATTTTCATCCATTGTTCTTACTTGTCGTGTTTGATGCTGTATATTACATCATTTCTTGTTATATTATGCCCTTAGCATCACTGTAGTGCAAATGAACAGTAGGATCACAGAAAGTTTTGCAAGTCAGAGATATTTAAAAGCTTCCAGCATGTGCTCTGTGATTAACAAAAGCGTCACATAAAGTGTATTTGCCATCTTTAGGTAAAGCAGGTATTTAATTAACATAATAGAACAAACTAAAAATGAATTAGTTAATCTTCAATGGCCAGTTAATAACAAAGCTACCATTGGTCTATTAAACTTTTGGCCACCCAAAACTTCACAGACATCCCTTTGCTGCAGGCTAGAAACTTGTTTGAACTTAGGGACAGAGACATGCCATCCTCTAGCTTCTGTTGAACATATCCTCCCACGCTTGAGTCAGCTACTTGTATTTAACAGCTTTTGGTATACAGATGGTTACATTCAACAACAGCAGTTTATCTACAACAGTTTGTTAATTATAGCATTATTATGTTATTATAGACCTTCAGCTCAAATGATTGTGACTGTTTCAAATCCACATCTGTTTGAAACCATTCAAGTGAAGGTTACCACGTTGCTGGAGAAAGGCTGCGGGATGGATTAGGTGCACATTCCTCACTTATTTTGAGGCAAAAGCTGTTGACTCAGTAAAATGAGTACCTTGATTAATGGGAATTTTGAGAGTGATTACCTAAATTGCAGTAAATTGATGATTAGGATGCTAATGGATTAAACTTCCAAAACACTGTGCAGGACGTACATTTGTGTAATTAAATGCTACCTGTTTGTGCCTGCTGAAAGGCAAGTATACATGCTGTATTTAAAAATCTGAGACAGTTTGGCGTGCAGATACAATGTGAGTCTTTCTACACCAGGAGAGAGTGAGAAAATCTATTAAGATATTTTCACATTTGTACTAACCGGAATATGAATAACCTCTAACTCTGGTGTGCAAGACTGAGAGAACATTGACCACAGACTTCTGTATTTAAATGAGAGTAACTTCAGTGTAGTGATATTGGCTGTTGCCATGTCCAAAAACTCTTCTCATTCAGCCACAGTATGTGGTCTGAGGTAAAATAAATCTTTTTATTAAACAGATTATTTTAAATCTGAACAAGGAAAAGTAAAGCCTTGCCAAATGAAAGTTGCACACATAATTTGTAAAGAGGAGAACCATGATACTAACACCTTGAGAAACTATCTACTCTCCTAACCTGTTTCTTAAATTAGGGTTCCAAGGTAGACTAATGTCAGCAGAACAGAGATATTAAAAGATAAGGTAACAAGATACCTGATGTCACCGGTCAAATCTTACAAAGCAAGGTTTTTCCTAGAATGTGAAATTACCAACAACATTAAACTCTTCCTAAAAAATTTTTAAGTTCCTCACGTAGCATACCCCAAAATCATTATTAAGACAGGCAGAAGACTAGCAGAAATGCTGACAGCAAAACACTCAAAACCAAAACAGAATGGGCACTGCTTTCCACTCATTACTCTGGTTAGTGCAGTAATCTGGTCTTATGCAAGTAGTTATAAACAAGACAAAACCCAGAGTCTGATCACGTTTTACTCTCATTTGCATCTCACAAGGCCATGCAGACTAAGACCCTGTGTATATGCTAGACCCTATGGATTGGCATCACTCTGCAGGAATTGCTCTCTTACATTGATGCTTTGTAATGCGTAATTAGATAGAATTGAACCATTTATTGGCCAAAAAAACCTCACAAAATGTCTATGTAGAGTTAATTAACTTTGGATTTTAGGATGTTACAAGCTTACATTGATGCTTTTCCCATGGTTTAAGTATTTTCGGGTTCTTTCTCATTAATTTTGACAAATGTCTTATTGTACTATGAAAATGTATAAAATTCAGCCAAAGAGCTTTAGAAAATGGTTGGGTACACATATCTGGATCAGCACATAGAGATAACATGAATCAATACTTTTCATTCCCTAAACAGAAGAACAAAATTATTACATTTGTAAGACATTTTAAACAAAGTGTTGTGAAAATGTTAGCAGAGTTTAATCAACACTACAGTATAGGAAAACAGAAATTCAAATTCAGAGTCAAACGTTCAAAAAAACAGCAAGAAGAAAATAGTCTTGTTCTCTGACAGCCTTATCCACTTCCCAAACTTCTAACAACTTAGCCAAGAACAAGTTAAACCACTGTGAAAAAAGGTTTCATTATAAAATATGAATTTGTTTCTGTTTATTTATGACTGTATTCAAGCTTGATTAAAATCACAGCCCATAAAAGGAATTCCATCCTATTGTTGTTAGATTTCTTTTAGCTTTCTTGTTACCCAGAGTATGTAGTTCAGAAATTCCTGACATGCATAATTTTTTATAAAATTTCTTTATGACTAAATATGTTAAATTATCATTCCATTTGCTTGCTTACAGATTCGTTATTGGGCTGCCCATGATAAAGAAGCAGCTGCACAGCGGGTACAAGTGAGCAATCAAGAATATTCAACCAAACTGGAAAACCTGAAGCCTAATACTCGCTACCATGTAGATGTTTCTGCTTTCAATAGTGCAGGCTATGGACCCCCCAGCAGAACCATTGATATTATTACCAGGAAAGCACGTAAGTAAATGGTTAAATATGATGTCATGCACTTCATTATTGGCTATTGTGTCATACCCATTATGTTTTCACTGTGTCTTCTTATTCATATACCCAATTATGCTTCCTTTGTGTTGTCTTCAAGATCCACCTGGGCATGTTCTATGTGACCTGATCTAGATTGACCTGCTTCTGCAGGGGGGTTGGACTACGTGATCTCTAAAGGTCCCTTCCAGCCCTACCATTCTATGATTCTGTTTGATTCTATGCCTGAAAATTTCTACTAAGGCTCTCCTTACTCGCTTTTGTTACTGTGTATAATGTAGGTATCTTACAAAAGGAAGTAAGGAGGTTATAGACTCACTGGAGGGTCAGCTGGCAACTGAAATCAGGTTGCTGAGGGCTTTATTGAGCTGTATCTTGAAAACCTCCAGGGACAGAGGCTGCATGTCTCTGGGAAACCTGTTCCACTGCCTGACTTTTTCTGAGCATCTAGTCTGAGCCTCTTTTAATCAAATTTGTGCCTTTTGTTACTTGTTCCCCTGCCATACCGCTTTCAAGAGCCTGGATTATTCTTCTTAGTAACCTCCCTGCAAGAACAGACGGGGAGCTCTTAGGTCCTCTCCAAAGAAATCTCTTCTTGAGGGCAAGTGCTCCAGTCCCCTGTGCTGAACTCACTGCAGTTTACCAAGGTCTTTTCTAGCATTGAGGGACCCAAAGCTGGGTATGATAATCTGAATGATGAACAGTTCAGATCAGCTATTACTTAGGCTCTTATACACTGTGTTTCTGCTTAATTGATATCAAGAAGGATTGTATTCTTATGATTAAAATGTGATCAATTACCATTTTCATCAACAGTAGAGGGAGCCAGGATCAGGCAGCCTTGAAAAGTGAGTGATCTGAATTACAGCCTCAAATTTACTTGCCACAATAGGTTTCTGAATACAGCTCTTGACTTAATGATGCTACCTAGGACTAATATACGCTGAGCAGCGTTCAATTAATAAATGCATCTTGTGTATTTAAAACACACTTATGTGGGCTAAAAATTTATATAACTAATTTGAGTATTTCTGTCAGTAAATAGTGTATTGTGCAACTTAACCCTACAGGGTTCACTTGTGAACTTTTTTTATAAGCTTATTGTGTGAAATATAGTTAATGGTTTCTGCGGTGGACTATATTGATTTCTACTGAGTTAAATGCTGTAGAAAGGCCTTTAAATGGTTAATTAAATTTTTAATCTTAATGAATAAATCTGGTT
This sequence comes from Urocolius indicus, assembly GCA_013401255.1. NCBI lineage: Eukaryota > Metazoa > Chordata > Aves > Coliiformes > Coliidae > Urocolius > Urocolius indicus. The sequence continues at coordinate 35,153 of WBNH01000160.1, read as the reverse complement.
CAAGCCACATTTCTGGGCAGTTCTGAAGATCGTTCCATGCCAGCACACATACATGGTCAGCAACAACATTGGGAAGGGTAATGTTGGCCACTTCCATTCTGGCAATACAGAAAGGCAAACCCACAAAGAAGCCACTGAACAAGCCATCCAAAATTGTCTGGCTGGAGTTGTAGTAGTTTATTCCAGGAAGGAGACTGTCTCTTAATCATGTAAAGGTCAGCCTAATTTGCTTTTTTACATTTTTACATGTCTTAATAGAAAATATCATTGAACATTTATGAAATCTCATTTATGTTCACATTATACATGTTGCTTTTCAGCTCCAAGCCAACGTCCAAGAATTATCAGTTCTGTAAGATCCGGTTCAAGGTACATCATCACCTGGGATCATGTGAAGGCAATGTCAAATGAGTCTGCAGTTGAAGGATACAAAGTATGATCTATGAAAATATTTTTCATCTTTGTGTATGCTACATGAGGTGCATTTTATAGACAGTGTTGAATTTTGGTACCTAATCAGACTTACTAGTTACATGCTAACGATGCAAGTATCATGCTCGAGATCACAGACATCCCATAGGCTTAAGGCAAAGCCAGTGGGCACTGAAATTCATTTGAACGGTAAACCATATTATTGAAAAGTTTAGATCAATGACTGCAGCAACCTGATTTCCCATATGATTGCATTTATTATCTATTTGCCAAAAATGATACTTAAAAGAATTGTACACTTTGATAGTGTTTTCGTATATCAGCGTGCATTGTTCCAGCTTTCCTTTCCCATCTCCATGGGAGCTACAGTTCCTGGAACAAAAGTCCTTTAAAGTCTAGGAAGGTAGAAGATGGGAAGGGACATTTAACCTCATTAGATGCAATTACTGTATAACTAGAGCAAGTATATCTACTAACTAGAGGGTTGAAAGCTTTAAAAATTAATTCCTGTTTAGCTTTGCTGCTTGCTTGGCAGTAAGAAAAATTGTATCATGTTCTGCTTGTACAAATTTGGCTTGAGGAATTGAACTACTTCCTAGGAATTGTTGACAATGTTTCACAGAGAGAAGTCCAGAAGAGTTGGGGATCTTTTGTATACCATCACATCTGCAATAGTAATATCACTGAGAATTAATAGTAAAATGAATAATTGTTTCATTTATGAAAACAGTCGTACATTTTATGTCAGAAAACACAGATGAGTTCTCAGATTTTTGTTTGATGTGTTTAACTACCCTGCAATATCATCTGCAATTCCTTTAATTATTTACTTAAAACCTAAGGGCTGAAATTATTTCTCAAAAGGCAGCATAATTTTGTAACTGAGAAAACAATGAGGAAACCTTCTGTCTAGATTCCCCCTACAAAAAAAAATAGGGAAAGTAGTATCAACCACTAAGTTTTATATATATATAGACTTCATAAATAAATATAAACCTAAAACCTTTTCATTGACACACCGTACGTATATAACTGTTTTCATGGAAATGTAGCATTGTAATAACCGTAACTGCTATGTCTTTCCTAGGTACTTTATAGACCAGATGGACAACATGAAGGCAAGTTGTTTTCAACTGGAAAACACACAATAGAGGTCCCAGTCCCCAGTGATGGTGAATATGTTGTTGAGGTCCGAGCACACAGTGAAGGAGGTGATGGAGAAGTAGCTCAAATAAAAATTTCAGGTGAGCAGATAACTTCCCTTCTTCCTTCCCACACTCCTTGGAAATATCAGACTGAATACTTTCCTCTTGCATCCTACCCGGAGATGGACACACCATTCACATACAAAATTTGAGAGGTGGCTCAATGACGACACTGAGAACTGGAGTTTATCTTAAATATTTCTGAAGAGTCATAGTGCACACAAAACAATTCAGCAGCAGTCCAGCTCAATGCTGGAAGTACTGCTGATCTTTCAGATATCATACTGATGCCCTGTAGACTGGCACTTTTAGTAGTGTACATGATGCAGGTCTCAGGCTCAAGATGTCAGTTTGCAATAATCACATAGTTCCTAGAACCCATTGTCTCTAGATCCCATTTCTTTGTTAACTATCAGTAATTGAGAAGAATGAGTGGTCCACAAGCGATCCCCAGACTAATTGGTGGGGAAGTTCCGCTTTACAGGAAAGAGAGAAGCTGTGACACGAAAAGATACATAAGCAATAAGAAATGCAATATGACCAACTTTAGAATGGTTTGGATGATTGGTAAAGAGGAGAAGGGAACGTGGTTTAGGTTGATCCAACTTTGCTTAGTCTTGAGTCTAAATATGAGTTCAGATACAGTCTGCACATCTTTTTCCTGTTAGTCTTGGAAAAACCATGGTTTTTTTTTCTGAAGAGCAGAATTATGTGTATTTTTAATATCTACACATGGAAAATTATATCTGCTGATTTTCATTCTCAACGAAATTTTCCAGTAGCATGACAAGGTTTAGAATAATTGCCCCAAGAGGGTGATAGAGTGGTGAAAGGCTTGTAAGTAATAATGATTTTTCTCAGAGACTTGCAAAGAAGAGAAATTCTAGTTTGATAGGAATGTGTGTTCTGGTGGTCAGCTGGCCAAAACAGAGCTTAGATCTTTACAGAGAAATGTAAACATTAGCTAAGGCAAAACATATCGTATCAGAGGGGACCATTGATCTGAACTGTTACTTGATCTAGGTTTCTAATTCTAGAGTCTGCAAACTGAATCAAATTTCTGCATCCTGGATGCTGACCAGGAATGGCCAGATCTTACACAAACTGGAAGGTAGCACCAAAGAGAAAGAAATGTCTAGAAAACCCATGTGTCTTCCAGATTGATGTTTTTCTGCTGTTTTATCAGGTATCAAATCCCAAATAATCTACATCATACACCTGAGTTAGGTGTCTAAACTCCCATTATAATCAGCTGTCATCTAGAGAGTAGTTCAGCAGCTTAAACAAAACCTGTAGCATTTGAGATGACTCAAATTACCAGAGACATCCACACAATGCTGGCAGGCATGATGTAATCTACAAGAGAACTGAGGTCTTCTGGATTGCAGATGGAGACCAGACAGGACACCAGAAGACATCTTTTGGCCTATATTTTGGGCGTGTGAATTGCACCCTTTTTCAGACCAAAGCCATTTCCTTGATTTGTGTGGCTGCTGTTGCTGTGCTAGGCTACCAAGTTGTCTGGCTGTTGTACATGTGCTCTGGATAATTCTTAGCACTTGTTCAGTTATGTCTAAATTAGGTTCAAGTACAAGAACATCCAGTTCTGGAACCCTAAACTGACCTTTAGGTCTTAATTTAGGTATTAAAAATACAGCACATTGTAAATAACAAAATTACGTTTGAAAGTCAAATATAAAAGAAACCACAAATATATTATTTCTAGCTCAACTTCTCGTCTAAGGGAGAAACTTTCTTCTATATGTTCATTGCTGGCTTCCTTCTCACAGAAAACCCAATCACACGCTGAAGAGGGAGGCAAACATCCTGCAGCAACCTTGCTCTCCTATATAACCAGTTTCCTATAGGATAGGCTGTTTTAGTTGAGAATGATGTAAAGGAAGTTTACCAAATACATCCATCTCACAGGCATAGTGAACATCTTGAAATATAAGTGCTTATTGTAAAACCATTCACTGTGTATATGCTGAGCTGCATTTCAGCATACAGCTGTAGTTAGTGTAAAATACAGCCGTGAACTGTTGTATATTGTTGGCTGGTGCCTGTTGTACAGTTGGGGGTTTGGGGATATTTTTCAAACCCATTACAGTAAATTAATGAACTACACAATTTAAAATCCATTCCTGAGATGCCGCAACCCACTGAAAGTTGGAACTACTTGTTAAACCAAAGGAATTGGTTTCAAGTCTAATAATAGGCTTATCTGTTTTCTTTGAAATATGTTAAAGGCTGAGATACTTTTTTGTCTCTTGCCTGCTTCTTGGATTGCAGTGCTTTGTCATAATGTTAATATTAATGTAATCAGAGCCATCTTGCAATCAGTAGGAACGAAAACCATATGGAGCTCGGTTTCTTTCTCACTTCACTTGTGTAACTACACTGTCCTCTGTGGAATTAATTTATTCTGATTAAGGCAAAATACAATCAAGCTCTCAAATTCTAAAATTTCACCCCGGATAGGGAAGAGGGGAGGGTAAAAGAAGCCAGCATACACCTTCATCTTCAAATATTAAATCGGGTTAATGCTTTGGTTTATATAGTGACATGTACAAAGGATGATTTATGTATTGTATATGCTTATATCAAGAGAACAAAATTACAGCTTCTCTGTATTCACTGCACACTTATTATATATATGTACATATGAATTCCATTTGCCACAGGCGTGTTTTTGAATACTAACAAAGCTCAAGCCTTACTTTGACAACTAAGGTTTGACAATTCATATTCAGTGCTAGAACAAGCATTTTCTTGAAAAGCCATATTCCCCTTAGTTTAAATTTCTTCTCCTTTTCTTGCATTCAAATCAACAGTAGGACATAGCTGCAGAAGTATTTTCATATCTAGTCACATTTTCTTAGTCTGCATTATCGTATGATAATCCCGATGCTGCTTATTTTGTCATTTCTGCTTATGTATGTGAGAAAGCCTGGATACACACAGTGTGCAAGTACAACAAAATATCATTTTTTTAAAATATCATTTTTAACCATAAGGTTCATAACTAAGCTGTGTCATGTTGGTTGACAGGCTTTAAAAGCTAGAAACTGGAGGAGGGGAGGGTGATATACGTGGGTTTAGAACGCAACAGAGGTTTAAGAGGACAATATCACACAAAACAAGAGCCAAATAGATTGCTTGTGATCAGAGAATGATGACAAGACAGGAATCCATAGTTGCTATGCATCTAAAAACATAGCAAGTGGCCACTGTCTTTAAGAGAACCATGCAACTTCCTCCTGTTTTTGTCTTCAGTCTGAGTTGCCACATGTCTGTATGAGCTTGGGAACTGCCTGCGAAATCCCCGCTGGCAGCTATTGCATGGTCACATAAAAGCAAGAGAATGTTTAAAAGCAGTGCTTTTAAACATTAGCAAAAAAGAAATCCATGGCAGCTTCATACAACTTGTTACATGTTTTAATTTGTTACATGTTGGAGATTTTTCTGGCTATCTACAAGCTTGTAAGAATTCTATGGAAACCTCTGACTGTCACAGGAAACATATTCTTGTCAGATCTCAGAAAATAAAGGCACTGAAGATACTCTGTATGAAAATACAGAGAAGATCAGTGAGTAGCTGTGGAGTGAATTCTGGGTGAGGCACGCAAGAGACTCAAGGAGTCTTCAGCTGGAGTGAGGATGGCTAGTCAGGCAGTCACGAACAATAGCAAGAGGTAAGTAGTGACGTAAAATTAGCAGGCAGCAGGTTGTAAACTATGGAAGTAATGCTGCTCTTCCATGGTACAGAACTAAATTGTGAAACTTCCTGTGACAATGTTGTGCAGGAAAGAGTTATAATTAAAAGGTGGATCTATCAGGCTTTATTTTAAAATTATGACCTTTATTCAGCCTTTGACTCAGGAACTACTTTGACACAATTGGTAAAAAAGGTAAAAGGAGGTTTGTGTTCTGCATGCCATGATTTTTTCTTCTTTTCCACTGCACCTGTTACAGACCACTGTTGGTGTCAGTGACCTGAGCTAGATAGGTCTTTGGTCAGATTCTCTAAAGCTATCTTATACTCACAGCTTCAGGAAAGCATGCTATGAAAGGCCTGAATAATATTTAGTAGTTGGACAAAGGTTTAGTTCTTCTGAAATCCATAAATACTTTACTGTTTTCAGCAGTTTAAATGTTGCTCTTCTAACGACTGAGTTTTAAAGTGTTTGAGGGGAAAAATAAAACTAAATTTTGTTTCCCTGTGCAGTCAGAAATACCTATTTAGAAAATTCAGTAAGTTGTTGATTGCTGGTGTTTCAGTAGGACTGTCGATTAACCAGTGAATTAAAGGTCTGAAATTCAAATTCGGTTTAGCTGAACTATACTTCTCCAGTAATTTATCAAGTTTTTGAGATATATCATAGAAATACTTTCAGATTTTTTTATTACACCAACATAGGAACACTGTATTTCTTCCCTTTTATGAAAAAAAATACATGGTATTTCATAATCATGTACCATTTGAAGATGAAGGAGAAGCTCCAAAAGATCATTATTTAACTCTTTTACGGTTAAGTGTAGCAACATAGTAAAAACGAGTATCAGAGAAAAAATCACACAACTCGTAGAGTGAATACCAAGATTAGTTTTTTGCTTTAATAGTGTAATCCCTTTGATGCATAATGATTTCATTTAATAGAAATGCATATTCTACTTTGACCTCTTGGTAGGACATTTAACTATTGAACTATACTTATATAGTATTTTTAATTGCTTTGAGAAATCAAAGCCTGGCAAGTAATGTTGAGAGTGATTTAAGTCTTTGGAAGACTCATCTCATTAATTTTTTCCCCTTAACAGTCTGGACAGAATTGCAGATGTGATCACAGAGGTGAAGGAATTAAGAAGGGAATACTTTTTATTTGTGACAATTCTTATGTGTTTTAATTTTCAGTAGCAGGACGTGGAACTGCCTTGTTCAAATCCTTGTGGTATTTTTCAGCTCAGGAGTTAACAATCTTATCTTACTTTTTCTGGTTGCCTTGGAGCAGTGGCATACACATACCTCTCAGTCTTAGCCAGACTCCTTTTCTTCTTAGCAAGGAGAGTGATTCAGAAGACCTAAGTTAGATGTCTGCTGTAACACACCTTTTGATGAAACTTCTCTTGGAAGAACAAAACCCAGCATTTCTGTGACAAAAGCAGCAGTAATAGCTTTCCAGTTACTTCAGGGGCAAAATCTGAGGGACTTCAGAAACCCTGTTTGGTAATAAGAAGTTGCACAGCTCTTTATTATTAAGGAAGTACCATAGAGTCTAGTTCCCTTAATAATCACCAATGTTTAGTATAGTGGAAAGGAGCAATGTAACAGAACAATGTAACTGTATAAAGACCAGCTACAAAGATGAGCAATCCAAAGTCTTGGTAATAGCAGATGATACAGTTCAGGGCAGTGACCAGAAAATGCAATTTGGGAGATTCAGGCTGAATATGAGGAAAATCTTCACCCAGAGGGTAGTGCAGGATTGGAGCAGGTTACCCAGAGAGTCTGTGCAGTTTTCATCTTTAGAGTTTCTTGTGACAACCAGTATTGATGACAGTCATGATAAAAGTGAGACGTCAGACTAGACAGCCTCAGAGGCACAGACAGGCATGTTGTGCTCCTGAGAACTGTATAGCTTCCAAACATCAAGTCTTCTGACTGTACATGAAATCATAGGTGTTTCATTAGAAGTACAGTTTGTACTGTGATTATTTGGCAGGTTTGTATTCATGTATAAATAGATGTATTTGGTGCTACAGATATAAAGAGTAGATGAATAAATATTTTTTACCTCTTTAGATAGATAGATTTAGGTATATTAGATAGTGCATCTTATTACATACAGAAATCCTGCATTTCCTTTTCAGAATACTTGAAAGGCTTCAATGGTGAAATGTTCTGGCCTTTAAAGATTAGTGGCACATATTGCTCATAGAAGCAAGAGATGGAGGGTTGACAACAGAGTTCTTAGAAGCAAGAAGACTGGTCTCTCTTCTGTGCCTGTTCAACACAATTATAGTAAGCCAGTGGGAAGGTAAGGAGGAATATTACTTCTGTCGAAGCAGGAAATGTCAGAAAGATCCTTCATCTAAGTTCACGTGAATGTTTCAGAGTGTCAAACTTAGTGCTTGGGGCACTAGCTAGGGAGTGGCTGAAGTAAGAACTTCATTAGGGTATAGAATGGTAGGGGTTGGAAGGGACCTTTAGAGATCATCTAGTCCAACTCCCATATAAATTCTAACAGATCAATTTGAGACTTTCTTTGCCAGAAGCATGAAAGTCTGCTTGAATTTTTTTTTCTTTTCAGCACCTGATGTGCCTAAGCCAAGGCTGTGAACCATTTTAGAAAGTGGGTTTTCAAAATACTAATCTTTATGGACTCAGCACAGGGGAAACTAAGTAAAAGGCTACTTAAACTGTATTTTATGTGAGGAAATTAATTAGATGATATAGCATATAAATTAAAAGACGTAACAGTCATTTCTGTGCTTAAATAAAATTAAATTATGTAGCTTAGCATTATTTTTGAAATCTACTGAGCAGAAATAAGTGAAATGTAGAATTTAATGTGGCAGCATAAGTCACTCATTCAAGCAGATAAGCAGCTTGTTTAAAGCTGCGTTTAGGTACTGCTGGCTTATTTAGATATTATCTGTAAAACAATGTTTCCTTCATTGGTTTCCACATGAGAAAATTTTGTCTGTCTCTCCCTAAAACAAACATTTAGTGAATTTCTAAGTTATTATTTTCTGTAATAAAAAATAATGATAGGTGATGGGTTAACATCTTTTTCTGACATTATACAATATGGAAGTCAAAAGCTTTACCTGGCTTTAAAGGAAATGTTTGCACTCACAATGGCTGTTAGTGCTTCTGTATCACGACACTAAAGTCTAAAGTGATGTGCTCAGCTGGAGGGAAAAGCAATACTAATCACAGCCTTTTCTGTCTATGCCTACAAATTCTTTGCAATCTGAAAATTCATTTGTTAGAAAGCTGAATGGAGTTGCCCACAAATATATGGAGCCATTTCTATAATAACCTCTTGCTCTTTTTTTCTTTTTTGTACATTCTTGGTAATTTCTACCATCATCTGTTTCTTCTTTTATTTACCTTTGTTTGGAACTGGGCAAATTGAAGAACTCACAGTAAAGATTCTGTATTAACCAGTGTACCTTCTCTCTACTTTATGCTGCCTATATAGCCCTCTTAAATGCATTATCCTGCTTATTCACAGAATCAGAGAATCTTAAGGGTTGGAAGGGTCCTTGAGAGATCATCTAGTCCAACCCCTTTGCCAGAGCAGGACCACGTAGATTAGGTCACATAGGAACTCGTCCAAGTGTATTTTGAATGTCTTTAGAGACGGAGACTTCTCTCTGTCTTCTTTACTAGATAACCTGCTACCCAGCTACCTTGGAAAATTGTATTGACCTTTGTGATATAACAGTACCCAGTACTTCAAAGTCCATCCTTATCAGTAAAAGTTATCTTGTTTTGCTCTGGGGAGGCATATGCTAGGCCAGCCTTTTGCTTTCTTGCTTTCTTCAGTAACTTTCATGATCAATTTAAAACGTCTTCTGCATTGCGGAACAGGTGAAATTTAAGGACCTGAAGAGTTTCTACTGTTTGTTCATTGTACCATGTGATTGTTTAAATGTAGTCAAAAGGAGTGACATATCTGGTGTATACTTGGGATGAATTTATTTGTAAAAACATTCACAAATCCCTATGTTCTTGAACAAGAAGGATTAGGTTACTCACTCAGAAATTCCCAGACTTGCCAATTGGCCACAGATCTTTTCTTCTTCTCAGGGTTACAATGAAATTCCTTTGCTGGCCTCCCATTTTTTTTTTTCCTGAAAAATTAGCCCTTTTTGATGAAAAACCTGTCAACAACTCTCTCAGAGGACGATTGAATTCCTCTGAGTGATTGTCCACCATGTTTTCTGAAGCAATGCAGAATACAGTTACGTGGAAAATATTCACAGCCCAGTGTTTTGCCACACCAGCCAATCAGCATAATCACAGATAAGCTTTTCTGTAGGGGTGAGCTACCGAAACTCTCTCCAAGTTCCTCCTGCTGCTTCAGCAGTCAGTTTCCAGCAGTGAACACCTCATCCTAGCTGTGCACATGATTCATCCTTACTTGGCCTGGCAGTACTCCTGGTCCTGCTGGTGAGCCAGTTTGTCTGGACTGCTCACAACTGCAGAGACAAGGCAGATGCTGAGACATATGACAAGCCTTTAGGTCATAAAAGTCACCCTGAAACTCACAAAATTTTTCTAAACTACAGCTGTTTCCTCAGTTACAGGAGCAATTCTTGTTGAGTATGCTGCTTTAAAAGAGTTAATTTTAAAAGTACTCCCTGTGGACTTCTACTTAACTCTCCATGTAAAAGTATCTACAGTGAATATAAGTGTATGTGAAGGGAAAGAGGCATCTGAGAAATAACCTACGTTTCTTGACAGTTAACTAAATAGCCCACCTACTGAAAATTGTCTCATTTTCTTCAGAGCCCAAAATACCTTTTCATCTTGGCAGCCCTGGTCTGTAGCAGGTACAGAGTCAGTGGAAAAGAAGCCCCTGCTGCTGCCTGCCGACACACCAGGTGCCATTCCCAGAGCAAAGCTAAACATTTCCTTGGCTCTGGCATATGGATTTTGAAGTAGGAGAAGACGGACTAATGCTATAAGGTGGACAAACCACCCAGACCATCAGCAGCACTTACAAGAGCTTTTTAATATTCTCTCTCTTTTTCTTCGAATAGTTGCAAAGCTGTTCTGCAGATGCACAGCAAACTTTAACATGGCACAAAGTATGGGCAGATGCGCAGACAACATTATTTCCATCCTATACATCTACTCTGCAGCAAAACAGTCATTCACATGGTTGTGAATTACTCCATAGCACCTTTCTTGAAAGGTTTATGACACAAGCAAGAAGAAAATTTCCATGTACTGAAACAAAGGTATTCCTAGACAAGGGAAAGTTGGACCCATGACTTAGCAATGATGCCAGTGATGCAAGATAAGCATATTCTAATTAGTTCAGTTATTTTCCATTTACCATGAATGGGACAGCAAAATTTCATTTATGTCAGCCGATAATACCTGTTTCTTTTGCAGTAGTCTTTCATGAAGATGGTATTTCCAGATGGACAAGTAGAATTTCTTTTCAGAAGCCAGTTTACAGAACAACCAACCCACCTACTTCTTTTATGCAGTTTAGTTTAACCTAAAGAAATCACATTTCCTCCTGTCCTTCTTTTCTGTTCTAAGTAAATAAGAAAACAGAAAACAGATATTATGGTAGCCCAATAGGGGCTACAGAAACTTACAAAAGGAGCAGGCAAAAATCCCTTTTTATTTTGGTTGCCCTGATTTTTGCCCATAGCAGTGGACAAGCTTTGTTAGAAGCAAGGAGAAAAAGATTATGAGAAGGCTTTGCATTTACCTTTCTTAAATTAAAAAGGAGAGTTATAAAAACAGACAGCCCCGATGAAAGATTGTTTCTTGGGTTGTGGGCCAAAAGGAGAACAGTATTTACAGGAAAATGGGTAGGAGTTTGGTCATTCTTTCAGAAAAAAAGAAATCTGTTTTGCAAAACAGACATAAAGTCAGATAATTTCTGACCAACTTAAAGAAATTGCATTACAAACTTAAATCCTTTATGAATCATATGAAATACCAGTGCTGGTAAGATAAAAAAAAAAATCTCTTTTCCTTAGTCTTACTGTATGTATGATGACTTCTGTCATGGAAAATGTGTTCCAGTGACTGTGTCATTCAAATAGCCTGTCTGCATCTATCTGAACAATTTGTGTGGCACTGGAGGAATGGATCTGTAGAAAGACATAGTGCTGAGAATTCATCTCCAATGTCACGTTTTACTTTGCACAACCTCTGATCTGGTCCTCCACAGTTTATCCAAGACAGCTTCACAGTGTGAAATAGACCCCAATAAAGGGGACATACTTACTTTGAAAAACACACTTCTCAAACTAGAACAGTCATGTAGACATCCCCCTTGATGTTCAGTACCTGGAAACAAAGCAAACTGATGCCATTTAATACAAATTAATTCTTGAATAATCTTTCCTGACAACAAAAGCAGAGAAAGAGTTTTGCCGCAACCGGAGCAGCCCATGATTAGCCAAGGAATCGCTTGTAGTCTGTGTATGTTGGCAGGGAGAGAGAAAGAGAAGTTATTCACATGTGACAGCTTCACAGATGACCAATAACTACTAATTTCCTGGTTCATAGATTTGATGAAAGTAAGATTTCTAAACAGACATCTTGATTCTATTTTTACAATCCAATATAAAAGGATACTGATGTTGGGAAAAAGGCCAAAAATGTCACATCTTAAAGACAAGGAACATTTAAAGAAAATAATGACGTACTTTTAATAACAAATTGTAACAAAGATTTGGGAAATACATCAAAGTCTGAACTGTTTTAATGCCTGTTTCATTTAGGCATTAAATTGAGTTCATTTCCTTGACTATATTAGGAAGATTTGCAAACTGTTCAAGATGCTGGTAAAATCTAGGATCTCCATTCAGAAGCATAAAAGATTTCATCCTAGACTTTATGTAATTTGAGATGGCAACATGAAATTTGAAATACAAATAGAAAGCTGTGGATTGGTGGGACTTTGGCAGAAGTTCTTGTGATACTCTTGCGGTTTAAGCTCAGATGAGCCCAAAGAATCTCACAGCCACTCACTCCTTCCTCCCTTCACCCTTTGTTCTGGGATGGGGAGGAGAAAACCTAACCAAGGGCCTCATGGAAATCCACAAGGCAAGGAAGGTTCACTCACTAGTTACGATCCTGGGCAAAACACATGGGACTACTTGACTTGGGGAAGAAAACAAAAACAGTTTAATCTGCCATCAATCAAAAGCAGAACAAACAGAAAACAAAACAGAGCAAGACTGTGAGAAAAATACAAGCAGGGCTTGAAGATCTCCTTTCCACACCCAACCCTTCTTACTGGGCTCAGCTCCCTGCTTCCAATATCTCTACCTCTTCCCTGTCAGCAGCTCAAGAGACAGGGAATGGGGGTTCTAGACAGTCCCTGCCAGATGATCTCTGCTGCTTCTTCCTCCTCAGAGGAGGAGAACTCCTCACATTCTTCATCTTCTCTAATGTGGGGTCCCTCCTGCAAGATACAGTCTCTAATGAACTCCTCTGTTGTGAGCCCTTCCCAACGGCTGCAGGTCCTCACAGACTCCTTCAGCATGGGTCTCCTCCACAGCAGCAGAACTCCAGGCACATTCTGCTCCAAGGCTGCCTCCCCACAGAGTCATAGCCCCTCCAAGCACAGCCACCCTCTCTGCCGTGAGAACCTCCACGACCTGCCGGCAGATCTCAGCTCCACTGTTGCCCTCCGTGGGTGTCAGTGGGACAACTGCCATCTCACCATGGGATGCGGGGGAGTCTCTGCTCCAGCATACCTTCTCTCTTCTCTCACTGACCTTGGAGTATGCATGGTCATTTCTCCCTCATCTCACTCCTTCTACCACCCCCAGCCCTTCCTCTTCCAGCTTCTTCTCCTTATAAAGTGATTGCACAGACACCCAGTTGGCTCAGCCTCAAAGGTGGGTCCAACTTAGAGCCCGGGTAGGTTTTGAGCAACTTCTTACAGGGGCCACCACTGCAGCCCCCTCTCCTGTTGCTAGAAAAAAATCAAAATGGCTCCAGACGAAGCCAACACAAGTATGTAAAGATCTTGCTGAAGGAAAACCTGTCCAGCAGTTGTTCTCTTAATTTAGTCAGATAAGAAACCACTTTCGAGAAAGGCTGCTGAGAATAGGAGACAGGAAAAAAGTTAAGTGCACACATCCCATACAAATTGTACTCACTGTGAAGCTGAATTCTGGGTATATTTCTGCAGATAGTAGTGTAGTGTAGTGTAGGATTTGCTTCATTGTGGAGAGCTGTTGTATGTATCTCTGCAACAGTGCCTAAACTGTGTAAACAGCTGCTGTAATGGAGTGAATTGCTAACTGCTACTTATGGAGCCAGTGAGCATATCTCACAGGAAGATTTATTATTCCATTCTCTTTGGAGAATAGTTACACATACTTAGAAATTTCCTCACACTTCTCATCATTCAACTTCACTCAACAAACTTTTTTTTTCATCTTTTCCTTCATTAGAAACATTTGAAAGATGAGGTTAGTTGCATTTTCCAGCTGGTCTGACAAAGGCAGAATACATTTTCTGTGGATATTCTTAAAAATGAAATTTGAGGGATTTTTTTTTCCCCTATGGCTATTATTCATTAACTGCTACTTTGATATTTAGGCATAAAAAGAGAAGATTAATGGATGTCTCGTAAATCACTTAGAAGTGCAGATAAATATACCCCCTTTCTTTCACAGTTAACAAAATGTGCAGTTGTTACATATGAGGATGTTTTTGAACATACATTCATGCTCATCTTAAACATGAAATTCCTCTGTTTATGGATACTTTGAAAAGCAATCTTCCAATATTTATCTTAATTTTGTCTTTCAGTGAGGTGGATTTACTGCTTCCTATGCAAAAAATGTATTATTCATAGAAATGTAGCAAATTGAGCTGATGAAGAAGGATTGGTAGGTCTCCTGTTGGTTTACCAAGTGCTTGGATATCAGAAAGGACTTAGGAAGAAATTTTGTGTTCAGAAAGCATCCCTACAGCAGTAGGGGGAAAGGTGGGAACAGGAGGAAATAACACTGAGGTGTCAGAAGCAAGAGAAAAAAGGTGGAGTTTAATATAGGAGTTAGGAAAGAGAGTGGAGCAGCAGAAAATCTTGATTTGAGTGAAGACCAGAGACAAAAGAAGTCAGGTAGTGGACCTAGAAAGAAAATGGACACTAAGAAGTATATGACAGAGATTGAAAATTTTGTAGGGAAAGCTCTAAAATTCTTGCTTCATGGCAGATGTTGTTGACTTTCTCCCTGGTACTACAACAGAGAAACCAGGATAATGTAAAAATACTAGTTTCTACCTTCTCTGGTAGAACCTCAAGGGGAAATAGTTGTCTCTGTCTTGGAGGCTGTCTTCTGGATATATCCTTCATGGGGTCTCCATAGGGCTTCATCCATGGGTCAGGAAACACTGCATTTCATATATGCCTTTCTAATAGCCCTTAAATTCACTACTGAAGGCCAACTCAGGCCTATATGCTGATCGCTTGTGCTCCTCTTTTTACTGAATGATTTCTAGGTAAGAAGCTGTACATATGTGCAGATGAGAAGCTGTAGGCATGTCCTGTCATGTGACATTTGGTTACTACTACATAAGCACACCAGCATATGTCTGTTGCTGGGATGAAAGGGCACGCACTTCTCTAACACCTGAGAGAGAGAGTGAGCTCTTGGATAAAAGGTATCTTTAGACCCAGCTCTCCCCAGTGATCTACATGTACTATGTGTCCAATGTAACATGAGCCTTCCCACCGTACTGATGCTTAGGGATCAGTTGGGAAGTACTGCATTAAGCTAGTTGTGAGAAAGAAGACTAAATTCTCTGCTGTGTGGTGTGCTCCCAACTAGCTTTCAAAAACTGAAAACTGGAGGGGGGCTGTGTAAAGCCAAATGAGGAGAGGAGGTATGGCTGTGACTATATGAAACTACAGAGGAAGGCTCAATTAAATGACCCTGCAAAAAGGAGAAACTCTGCCCAGTACAAAAATTAATACTGTGTGTGATCATACTTAGTTAAATCTTGTTTAGAGGACAAAACTTTCATCTTGGAATCGCAACTAGTACATGTGTGGTAAATCAGAGGAGATAGTGGTCTGAAGGACGTCAAGCCCACAATATGTTGAGATATATTGTGAAAAATCTGTCAGAAAAATCCCTGCAATTATGTATGTAGGAACCACAAATGACTAAATATTAGCACTTTCGCATATCCACAGCTAAGTGATGGGATGGTGGGCTCTGGACTTTCTGATTTGGACTTAGTCCACAAACTTTATAAAAAATGGGGTTTTTTATCAAGCAATTTCATTTCCACCTAGTTTCCTTACTTTCTCCTTGTTATTGTTGGTAGGAAATACTGTAAGAAGTCAATACTTGAAGGTAACTTAAAGGTGTTTATTTGGCAAAATTCTCACTCAAACCAGAAGGTTTTTCACCCTCAGGATCTTGTATTACTAGCTTCAAATTACAAAGCACCTTATTAATAGGAGGTTTCAGATAGACACAAAGTTAAGAATTATGCTCTTTGTTTATCCTGGAAGATGCAGAAACCTGAGACAGACACATAAAAGCTACAGATCTGTCTTTCTAGGAGCTTGTACAGTGCTAGACCAGTTGATGTGATTTATTTGTCCTTGCAAAGATCTGATGAGGAAATGTAAATACTCTTTTGGGACTTGACATTCTATGAAAGAATACTTGAAATTTGTTATACTATGCCTATTGTTGGGTAAAACAGGGCTGTCTGCTGAAATCTGTGCTGTTTGGTATGTGTGTTACCTTTTCAGTATGGTTTTCCCTCATTCAGAAGAGCATCTGCTGGAGACCTGTCTAGTGGGATGGTTCCAGCAGCTCCTCAGGACTGTCACCACCAGCTGCAGGCACTTCTGTCCTTAGTCTGTTCAACAGCAAGATGAGCAGCCAGCTGGGTCTTGCACTACCCACATACACACTGCCATCCTGACCTAGATGTGTGCTCTCTGGGAGGAATAGCCCATTCTCCAGCTCCTTTGGCCCCAAGACTGCCAGCCAGACTCAGTTTAGCTGGGTTATTTTCTCATATAGGTGATTCTTAACAGGGAGCTGGACCATGACAACACAAGACATTTAACATCATAGCAATTCTTGTGCTTGTTTGCCAGAACAAGTCATGTACAGTTTGTAAGCTGTCAATATTTTTTTGTCTTAAAATGTTTGCTTAAGAAAGACCTTTGTGACTTCAACAGACAAAAATGCCACACTGCTAGAAGTCAGCCATCTGGACTTTGAAATCTGGCAGATAAACAAATGTACCAGGCTCTTTGACATCTCTCAGATTATTGCTGATCATCTGAACATTAACATTTCCAAAGGTGTCTCTTTGCTTCGTCACATTTCAAATGCTCCATTAATTTTGTTTTCACATGTTTAAATATTTATTTTGACCTTTTACCTCCTGGTATAACCTCTTGGCTTGTTGGACTGGCCAAATCAAAATACACTGATGTGTTCTAAATGGCCTTGCTGCTTATATAAACATGCTGCATAAACAGTTCTTGCAGAACAAAAGAGCAAGTCCTCCACTATACTGTAACAAATTTCCCTGTCCATTTTGGATTACCTGTACAGGTGTGTGGTGGTTTAGCCCTGGCTGGGTGCCAGATACCCACCGAGTCATAATATCACTCCCCCTCCTAAACCGGACGGGAAAGAGCAGTTGTGTGTTGAGATAAGGACAGGGAGATCTCTCAGCAATTAACATCACAGGCAAAACAGACTCAGCTGGGGAGAAAAATGTTTGATTTACTAATAAACTATAACAGGGAGATGAGAAATAAAAATGAATCTTAAAACACCTCCGCCCACCCCTCCCTCTTCCAAGACTCTCCCTCCTTCCCCGCCAGCAGCACAGGAGATGGGGGATGGGAGTTACGGTCAGTTCATTAGAGATGGACTTTGCTGCTGCTGCTGCTTCTCACGGGGAGGCCTCATCACACTTGCCACTGCTACAGTGTGGGGTCCCTCCCCACGGGAGAGTCCTCCATGAACTTCTCCATTGTGGGTCCTTCCCATGGGCTACAGTTCTTTATGAACTGCTCCAGCATGGGGCCTCCCACAGGGGCAGCTCCTCACACCCTGCCTCATCGGTCACCCACCAGGAGAACAGTCCTTCTGGTACCAACTGCTCCTGCGTGAATCCCTCACAAGGTCACAAGTCCTAACAGCAAGCCTGCTCTGTTGTGAGCTTTTCTTTCCCCACAGGCTCCCAGGTCTTGCCAGGAACTTGCTCCAACATGGGCCTCCCGTGGATTCACCACTTCCCTCAGGCATCTGCCCTCTCTGATGTGGGGTCCTCCATGGGCTGCGAGTGGGTCTCTGCTCCCCGGTGGCCTCCATGGACTGCAGGGGCACAGCTGCCTCACCATGGTCCTCGCCACAGCTCACAGGGGAGTCTTTCTTCCAGGGCCTAAGCACCCTCCTCTCCCTCCTTCTCCATTGACCTTGGTGTCTGTGGAGGTGTTCTCGGTCTCGCTCCCTGTTGCTGCTGCCGTTTAGCAACTGCGCAGCAACTTCTTCTCCTTCTCAAATACGTTATTCAAAGAGACGTTACCTCCATCACTAATTGGCCAGGCCTGGGTTAGCTGTGCGATCCATCTCAGAACTGACTGGGATCAGTCCTATGGGCTACAGGGGAAGCTTCTGGCAGTATTTTGTTTAAAGAAGCCACCCCTGTAGGACCCCTGCTACCAAAAGCCTGGCCCAGGCAATACCACAAGAAGGTGGGATGTATGCTGAATGCACCAGCCTCCGTACCCACACTCTTGCCAACATCCAGGGCTGTTCACCCCACCACGAACTCAATGCTGTGTTTTTCTCTGCTCATGCACAGGTGCCACTGCCGGAGTGCCGCCGCTGTTCCTGGTCCTGGTGGTGCCAAGCCTGGGACTCCTTGCCTGCTCGGGGTTTTGAATGTAGCTGGAGTTACCTCGTCCTCCTCCTGACACAAAGGACTCCCTCTGAAGATGAGGACCGTGGCTCTTTTTGATTCCTGTGGCACCGTCCTAAGCCAAATAAATTACACTTTAAAATAAATTACCCTACCGCATTTCCTATGAACTTTAAGAGGACTGAGGCATCCAGGAACTCCTTCATGAAGTAAATCAACTTTTGAAAGGCTAAGAAATATTTTTAACTTGTTCCAATATGCCTTATAAAACACTTCTGCTGATCTGTGACAGTTGCATGATTCGGTCCAATGGGGCAAGTTACAGTGTTAAAACCCAATAACATAGGCTGTACAGTGAAAGTAAAATCACCATACGTAGGTGCTTTAACTTGAATAACAAATTGTGAAATATAATAGAGATTGAAATGTTGATTGTATGTGATAAATGTAAGAGTACTACGTCCGTCTGTACTATCCTATATGTTTTGTGTACTGCATATTTTTGAATGGCCCCATCATCATGTATTGGGATTACTGGTTTTTAGAGAGACAGTCAAAGCAAAAACATTTCAGTTTTTAGAGCTATATTTCTTGAGGCTATTGGATAGAACTTGAAGAACTTGCAATAAAAGTCAGTGACAAGGAAGTTTTGATTTTAAGTATGTTCAGAACACTTGAGATGTGCATAGCATGCTCAGCTTAATGAAATTCACCCGTCCTTTGCTGACACAAGATTTAACATATTCTTTTTTTCAAACGATTCTGTTGCAAAATTCCATTATGGCTGTTGTTGCTGATTTTAAGAGTCAAGTGTCAGCTTTCAGGGAAGCAGTGTAATGTATCGGTTTTGATTATTATTACTAATATTATTATTATTAAGGTAGCAATATAACACTTGGGAGTTTGGAGATGAAGTCCATATTAAGATCAGACAAGTGGACCATGAAATGGTAGGAAACCTATGTTATTTTTTAAAGTGAAAAGATTTAAAATGTAAAAAAAGAAAAAGATATACCATAAATGGCAAAACCAGAGTAGCACAGTAAAAACTTATTATATTTACATTTTTATGCTGCAGATGCCAGGTGTTACCTTCCTGTAATGAAGGCGTACATTTGGGAGAATTCTATGCTTTTTCGAGAACTTGATATTATTCTAATGTTCATAGTCTTGTAAATAAGAGTTTTAAAGTTCTGAGACCGTTTCCCTCTTTGATAGAGTACCGAATGACCCAACTGTGTGTTAGTACATAAAAGTCAGATCCCAAATGTTAGTCGAAGCTAAATGTTTACTATGGCTGTTGCAAAATGGGAACTCTATTAGAGACAGAGAATGTTTTTGTTCTGACTGTGTCTAGAGTGTTTCAGTGTTGGGGGTTTTTGTTGGTTTGTTTGGGTTTTTTTTAATTGTTAAGGAAATGCACATTCCTTTTATTTTCCATGGTGTGATGGGAACTAGTTTGAGTGTGAATGTTGAGGAAACACAGTGATATTGAATCAGCTGGCTCAAGTAATAGTGCAATGTCTGATGCTTCAAGAATTATAAGCTTTGAATCATATTTTATTAGCACAACCTTGCTAGCTACTTAGAAATAGATTTTATCTTTTTAGAACTGATACTGTAGAGGTCCATAATAATAGTATTTACATGAAGCAAGAATAGATCTATTAATAATTCACACCCCCTTCTTTTATTTGTATAATTTTGTACTATATATTTACATGTAAAAGTGTAGAGTCTTCATTAAGAAATGTCAATAATACTGTTTCAGTTCAACTATTTGTTACAAGATGAAAATTTTTTAAATAGGTGAAAGTGATAACTTCCCTATAGAGGAATGTCAAAGTGTCAAACACTACTGAGTTTCATAAATTGTGTAATTATTTGAAAGAGAAATGAGCTGTCTTCATACATAAAAAAATTAATATGCTGTAAGCCTTCTGTACAAAAAAAAAAAAGTGTTTTATTGTGTTTCATTAGGTTTGGTTCTTTTGCAGTATGACTCATTTTTATATAACCTAAAACCACAACTAAATCTTTTGCCAAATGCATGATTGCCTTTTACTTTTCTAATACATGCTGTAAAAAGCAAAATGATTCAGTTTTTGCATGGGGAAGGAGAGCCACTTCTTTTTTTAAATCAGCCACACAGGTGAAGTAGGTCTCACACACTGATCCAATAGTCAGAGATTTTTCTGTTTCACGTAATTGTGTAAATTTGACTGGGACCTTCAGTTTCAAACTGTTGTCAAGAAAAGCTAACTAATGTATCATCTGCTTTAAAATGCAAGGTTCTTAATTAAAGTTTATATAGATAGACGTATTTGTTGTTTCTTTATATTTCAGGAAAATTGATATTACTATTATTTGATACTGATGAATATTGAACTGTTTTTTTAGTTACTTTTTATCTTTTTTTTTTTCAAATGAGTAGAGCAGGACTGTGCTTTGTCCTTTTTATGAATGAAAAGTAAATTACAATTAAATAAATGTATTAATGTTACTCAAAATATAATAACTGTCTTCTGAATTGGAGCTTTCTAATTTTGTAACAGTGATGTGGTCATCTGTGACAGTAAAGGTGTGGATGGAGTGAGGTCCTGTATATCCCTGCCCTGTCTTCCTGTGAATTTTGCTGGAGTTAAAGAGCTTTTGTGGGTAAGGGTAGCTGGTTTTCTTTAATTATAGATTATTTAGATAGAGAGATTTTCTTAACATCAGTGACAAAAAAGCCTCCTGAGAGTTTTTCAGCATTTTTGGAAGCAAGAGTTAACCGGGCAGAATGTTTTTGCAAGGAACATTTTCTATGCCAGTGTCATGTCATGATTTAACCTAAGCCAGCAACTAAACCATACAGAGCCACTTGCCCACTCCTCCTGAGTGTGATGGGGAGTGAATCAGAAGACTAAAAGTGCGAAAATATATGAGTTGAGATATACACAGTTTAATAGGCAAAGCAAAAGACGCACATGTAAGCCAAGCAAAACAAGGAGTTCATTCTCCACTGCCCAAAGGCAGGCAGGTGCTCAGCCATTTCCAGGAAAGCAGGACTCCGTCATGAGTAACGGTGACTTGGGAAGACCAGCGCCATCCCTCTGAACATCCCGCCCTTCAAGCTGCTTCTTCCCTCATGGCATCTTATGGTCTGGAATGTCCCTTTGGTCAATTGGAGTCAACTTTCCCAGCTGTGTCTCCTTCCAACTTCATGTGCCACCCCAGACCGCTCCATGAGGTGAGGAGCAGAAAAGGCCTTGATGCTGGGTAAGCACTGCTCAGCAATAACCAAAACACTCCTGTGTTATCAACATTAGTTTTTATCACCAATCCAAAACATAACCCCATACTAGCTACTCTGGAGAACATTAATTCTACCCCAGCCAAAACCAGCACAATACCTTACAAAGAAAGACAGCTGAAATGGCAAAACTTCATTCTGATTAGTGCTTTGTGTGATCACAATAATTTCAAGAGGTGACCTCTAATATAACTAACTGAGACACTGTCTGCCTTTGAGGGTCACATTCAGGCTCTAAAATGCACAAAATGTGGCACATCAAAAGTTGGTGAAGCTGACGGTCATATTACAGAATTAGGTCTCCTATATCTTCGGAGATACCACATAAGAAGAGTTAGTGAGAGAATTTTCCTCACATCCTGTGCCTAAAAGACTATCTAGTCAGTTGGAGCAGGTCTCAGATTTGAGGAGGAGGAAAACGTCACTGCTTTGGTGAGACATGATTTGTCTTTGTTTCTGAGATAAATAAGGGTTTGAACCTCTGTCTGCCAGTTCTCTGCTAATGATTTGGAACCTATTGGATGATGTTAGACAAATTCAGCAGCTATCAAGCTGAAGAGAGTCTTCGTCAGAGTAAAAGGTAAGAGATCTAATTTAAGAATTTACATCAAAAGCTACTGCAGCATGGTCACTTGTCTCACCTCTTGTGTTTGGCCTGACATGCCCAGACAGCAAAAACCTCTAAGCCAGGTGTGGCCTGTCTTGCTTCTGCCTTCCCCAGGGTCTGGAGAGCATAGGACAAGTATTGGCTGGAGGAAGGCTGGAGCATGTGGCATTGCATGAGACAGAAGGTGAGATCACTACAGTGGCGGAGCAAGGAGAGAAAGAATGGAGCATAGAATATAAACCTGTGGGAAAAAAAGTTCACTATTTCCACCCTTCAAAGAACAACTTGATGTTATTTGTGAGAGTTCCTTGTTTCTAGACTTCAGAACCTCTAGCTATGGAAGAATATACCTATAAATATTTGATATCTGGCTGAATACCAGATCTTCCAGTCTTGATCTGCCTCAGCAGTGCATTAACTACACTTCCTATTGGAATTAGAATAACAGACATCAGGTAATACCCAAATGCATTCCAGGGCATATCTTGAAATAGGTCCAAATGCTATTTCTTGGAGATTTTGTTTATTTAAATATATCACAGAAATGTCTGTCTTTCAGGTTACAACAGTGCCATATGGGCTAAGGATATTCCTTTGGCAGCAGTGTTTCTGTAGCTTCCAGCACTTGTGTGTGTCACCCAGTGGAATCTTTTTAGTAGAACCGCCTGCTGTTGTCACAGAGCAGGGGGATCTTGCAGAGGAAAACTGCCCCTCTTCCTTTCTTCCAAAGTTGATACAGTTTTCTTTACAAGTTTTTCTACTTGTTCCTTTTGCATGGTCACTTTAACACTCTTGTTATTTAAAAAAAAACTAAAAAAAAACCCAAAAAAAAACCAGAAGAAAGGACTGAAAACATAAAAGTCCACATGAATGGGAAATAAAAAATCATGTCCATGTCTCAAACAGAATTAACACAGGCTAGCAGGCTTTTCTTTTACCTGGATGCCAGTTGAGAAGGCATATGAAAATTGTTTCCTTCAACTTAGATGGTCTTGACTCTGATCTCTTGTCTTGATTAACATGGACCACACTGGAAATGACACCAATTTTAATTCCCCAAAACAGCTCATGATTTGCCAGATGAGCGGATTTACTGGTCTGTATTTAGAGAGTCTGATAGTCTCTTTAAAACTTATGTTCAGTGTATTGTGCCAGTCACAAATTATCTGCTTCACAAAATGGTATTAAATCATTTGCTTCTCTCCCAAAGCAGGCAGCAGACAGGACAACATGCAATACCAGCCGATGATTAAAATACAACTCCAAACAGAATACAAAGATATTGACTTGGACACCATCCCCTCTAGACAGCTGTCAGTACTGATATTTGCCCTCGTCACCTCCTCCCTCTGGAGTTATTTGATGTCTGCTGATAACTGTGTGTATGGCACTAAGCCCAACACCAGTCCTCCTTATCCACTGACTGCTCAGCGCCAAGCAGATTGAGATCCTTACTTGTGGTCAGGGTGGACATATGACTCCAGGTGGGCACATGCCCCAGTCAGACAGTGTGGATGAAACCAAAGGGGCATTATCTGCAGGCCAGAGCCTGAGCCTTTGGGAAATGCCCCATTGGCGTGCCCTCAGGGCAGTGGAGGGCACGCAGCTGAGCAGGGTGGTTGTCCTTAGAGCACCAGGCCTTTGGCTAGCCATGGGGAATGCATGTTGGCCTTGGAAATGATGCATTCAGCACAAGACACTGAATTCTCACACCCCAACGGGAGGAGAGAAGCAGATATTTTCCCAGATTAAGTCTCATGACTTGTGGATGGGGAGGATTTCAGGGCCCAGAAGCCAAGCTGAGCAGGTAGTGCTCCCCTTGCTGGTGAGCCCTGAAGCCCCCAAGATTTAGCAACACACGATGTCCGTGGCTCAGACCCCCATGCCAGTAACTGGATTAGCTACACGGTGACATTCATTTCTGATTCTCACAGGGGGAAAGATAGGCACAAAGTTTGTAGAAGCACTCAACTCAGGAGATGTGTCCTGTCCCGGCAGCTTGCTGCCAATAGCCATTCCAGTGTCTGCAGTGGGGTAGCACTCATGTGACACAACAACTGATTTGTACTGCTAAAGCCAAACAGTGTTTCCACACTGCTGCTGATTCGTGCTATCCACAGCAAAGCTGTTGTATAGAAACCACCTATGAGGCACCATGCTCAGCTGCCACTTCTCCCAGGGCTGATTTTCGGTCAGCACCAAGGACCATCACAATCACTCATCCCTGGAAAGGTCTGTGTCCCAGGGCTGGCACTACCAGCTGCATTGGGTTTCTTAATTTTTCATTTGAAATCTTCAGGATTATTGTAGGTTCTGCAAAAGCTCAATTCCTACTACTAGCTTACCTGCATTTGCATTCAAAGTGGGACAGTGTAGTGGTTTTGGCCTGGGCCAGGTTTTTTTCAATAGCAGGGGGACTAAAGCTGTGGCTTCTTTAAACAAAGACAGTTGCCAGAAGCTTCCTCTGTAGCTGACAGAGTTAGGGCCAGTAAGTTTTAAGTTGGACCCTGCACCTGACCCAGGCCTGGCCAATTAGTGGTAGAGGTAACGCCTCTGTGAATAACATATTTGAGCAGAAAAAGTTGTTGCGCAGTGGCAGAACTGCAGCAGCAACAGGGAGAGAGAATGTGAAAACATCTCCGCAGACACCAAGGTCAGTGAAGAAGGAGGAGGAGGAGGGTGCCCAGGCACTGGAAAGAAGGCTCCCCTCCCTCCATCTGTAATGAACTGACTGCAACCCCCTTTCCTCATCCCCTGCGCCGCTGGGTGGGAAGGAAAAGGAGTCCCAGGAAGTGGAGGGGTGGGGGGAGGTGTTTTAAGACGGTTTTATTTCTCATCTCCCTGCTTTTATTGTTTCTTTAATAAATCAAACCTTTTTCTCCCTAAGTTGAGTCTGTTTTGCCCATGACGTTAATTACCAAGTGATCTCTCCGTCCTTATCTCAACTCACAAGCAGTTTGTTATAATCCTCTCTCTCTCTCCTGTCCAGCTTAGGAGGCGGAGTGATATTATGACTGGGTGGATATTGACCTAAACCACCACAGACAGGGATGTGCAGAGGGCTTTAAGGCAAGGCTGTGTGTGTGAGACGAGACTTTTGCTGATCCATCTCTTACACCTCGTCATTAAAATTCTATCATTTGTCTTGCAAGTCCATGTTTAGCCAATAATATTCATGAAATCATACATTGTTTTCTCTGCCCAGGAGGTTTTTAGCTATAGATAATGAGATATATGCATCAGACAGTTCTTCTCTATAACAGCACTCTGAAGCAGTTAATTACAGATCTTAATTTAACTGCATTCTGGCAGAATACTCTAATGCATAGCAGAATCCCTGTGGATCCACCTGCAGCTCAAAGAGCTGTCAACATTCAGCCAGTTCTCCCCAAAGTTCCTCTGTGCCTGCTCTGTCAGAGCTCTGCAGTACCACTACAGGCCTCTGATAAGTGTGCCAAAGCCCAGATGAGGTCTCTTCTGCAATCAAATCACAAAACTCTTAAACCAGCTCCAGTCTCTGTTTTGATCTCCAGTGAAGTCTGTGATGCAATGATACAAAAAGGTCTGTGGTGTGTGGTGGGGGTGTATTTATATACATGAGCCTTGTACAAGTAGGTTAAAACAAGTGCTGGGATCGTAACAGTTTTCATGGCATCACTTACACAGTGTAAACTGTACTCCCAGAGCCAAGAAAGAACAAGCATCACTCCACTGGTTTCTGCTCAGCACTTTTCTCTCATTAACCTACAGCACCTAATTTTCTGTGATATTGCAGATATGATGATACAGAGGAAGGAGGGGAAAATAATTCTCCTTAAACATGAGAGGAATCAATAATTCAAACTCTCAAGATTAAGCCAAACCTGCCAATACGAATGACCTAGAAAACAGCATAAATTTTCACTTTTAGTAACTTTGTTGTTATACACAGCACAGTAACCCATTCCTTTGGGGTGTATTGGTTCCAGAATACAGGAAAACAGGATTTTTTTTTTTTTTTTACATAGAAACAGCATAATGACTGACTTGGTCTTTTTTTTAATCAGTACTGAGCAAGCTAGACGCCTTCACTCTGTCAGGAAAATAGAGTCACAGAAGGTGTGAATTTAGTTAACATAGTTAATTAAATGCCTGCCTTGCTGCTTCCAGAATATCTTTGCTGCCATGTGATAGCCTCGTGGCTTCTGGCCTTCCTTCCTTCCTTCCTTCCTTCCTTCCTTCCTTCCTTCC
>WBNH01000159.1:71895-144224 GCA_013401255.1 Urocolius indicus | reverse complement strand
CACCACACAACAAACACTGGACCTGAGAAATACTTCATTTTAAAAGACACCAACTACTTGAATAATAACTTTGCTTGGTAAAATGTGTAATTTGTCATTATTTATTATGATGATTATTATGTGCATGAATGATGAAAAATGAAAGCCAGTTTCCTTTCAGTTCCTCAGTGCTGTGGCATTCTGTCTGCAGAGTAGCAGGAAGCAAAGGATTGTTCTTAAAAATCCAATGGCTCTAGTGACTGGCTTGAAATGTTTCCTTACAACACTGCACAGAAACCCTTCCACTGCCTTTTATATCATCCTGCGCTGAGAGAAATAATATTCAGCCTTGGCTCCAACTTCAAATTCAGTGGCAACCTCCCAAGATCCTCAGCACGGAGAGTGCTGGCTGTGAATGTGGAGTGGGCAGCACTGCACCTGCTGAGCCTCGTGGAAGCCGCCAGCTGGGAAAGGCCTCTTCCAGCCGTGTTTCCAAAGGAAGGCTGCAGAAAACAGTGCTCATGAACACAGAAAATGATTCCCTCTTGCTCTCCAAGGGAGTTCTAGATAACAATGCACTGGGTGGCCTGTCCATATCTGCAACCAGCATCTAGTCCTGGATAAACAAGTTCCCTCCCAAGCAGTGTCTCAGTATCCAGACATGCGCACTCCCGTTATTTGCTGTGGACTCAAAGGGAAGGATGTGTGAAGTGTGCTCTGTGTCTGTGGGCAAACCATGCAGATGTGGGTGGCTCACGTGTTACACTGCTGGATGGCAGGACTTTTCAGTTGTGAAGACAAATAACACCTCAAGGGACAGAATCTACTTGTCGTTTTTCCCCAACAGTTGTACCATCTACCGCTCAGATCATCAACCCATGTAGAAAGAGCCTCTGTGAGATGATCTTCATCTGAACTCTACTCCCTTTTCACCTTCAACAGCCTCCAGTTGGAGCCATATATTAAGAACAGCTTAAGCTCCAGGTAAAGGAACTCTTTCAAACTGCTGTACAGCAGCTCTGCATGGAGAGCAGCTCTGCAGAGAGAGACCTGGGAGTCCTGATTGATAATAAGCTAAACATGAGCCAGCAATGTGCCCTCATGGCCAAGAAGGCCAAACAAATTTAGGTGCACGTCATGTTCAATGGAGGAGACAGTTTTGGTTTTAGCACATGATAAAGATAGGGGTGGTTGATTAGAAAGTTATTTTTAAAAGCTGCTTTGTGCATTTGTAATTGATCTCTCATTTTCTGTTCCTAATTCTCAACACGGATTGGTTTAGAAGTTTACTAAAATTCCATTATTTAACATGTTGTGAAAGTAGTCATGATATTTTCTAATATCACAAAGAAAAGAAATTAATCTTTGCCAAGAAGGCCAATGACATCCTGGGATGCATCAAGAAGAGTGTGGCCAGCAGGTCCAGGGAGGTTCTTCTCCCCCTCTACTCTGCCCTGCTGAGGCCTCATCTGGAGTCCCATGTCCAGTTCTGGGCTCCTCAGCTCAAGAGGGACAGAGAACTTCTGGAGAGAGGCCAGTGCAGGGCCACCAAGATGATCAGGGGACTGGAGCATCTTTAATACAAGGAAAGGCTGAGGGAACTGGGACTGTTTAGTCTAGAGAAGAGGAGACTGAGGGGAGATCTTATTAACATTTACAAATATCTAAATGGTGGGTATCAGGAGGTTGGGGCATCCCTTTTTTCTGCGGTATCTAGCAACAGGACAAGGGGTGATGGGATGAAGCTGGAACACAAAAAGTTCCATTTAAATATAAGAAAAAACAATTTCACTGTTGAGGTGAGGGAGCCCTGGCACAGGCTGCCCAGGGAGGGTGTGGAGGCTCCTTCCTTGGAGGTCTTCAAGACCCGCCTGGACACATTCATATGCAACCTGATCTAGGTGAACCTGCTTCTGTAGGGTGATTGGACTAGATGTTGTCTAAAGGTCCCTTCCAACCCTACCATTCTATGATTCTATGATTCTTGAACTTCAAGCATCTATGGAGTAGAGCTCTGGAGAACCAGCTATCACCACTGCCCTGCCAGCAAGGCAACACCAGCTCTCTGGAGCTTGCCAGATGCTCCCACATAGGAAAAGCAGGAAGAGAAACCAAAGGGATTACAGAAAAACATTGTGTATTCCCAGTTTGAAGAGAGTGCACCTGAGGCAAAGAAAGATTGAATTCCTTACTGAAGACCATCTAGTGAATTTCCAACAGGATCCAAACGAGGAGAGGAATAGAGCAGATCAACTGAACACTGCCACTTCTCAGGAAATTTCAAGTACTAAAACTTCTCCTGAGTACTCTGGTCTGATGTAAACTATGATTGTGTAGCTGATCATTCTATTACTGCAAAGCACTAATCCTTGTGAATACAATGACAACTGAACTTGGCTTCAAAAAGTACTCACTACTGGCCTAATCCTTTTGCCTTCGAAGCACTGAGGCTCTTCCATTGGCTTCAACAGCAGCAAAGTTCAGCTACTTCTAATAACTTCTGAAAATCTCACCTACCATTAGTAAAGCTGCAGGAATGGTTTGAGAGCACCTCCATGAAATAAACCAGTTGGACAGATAACTATGTGGGGAAACACTGACATTTTAAGGCTGCATTCACATCCCCCTAAGTTTTTGCATATTCAGACTTGGTGAATCTTAGAAATCAAAATTTCCCAGAGCAAATCAGATTGTTCTCTCTCTGGGCAACACCTTTAAAGTGGGAAATTTGAACATAGCTTTTAGAGTTTGTTGTAGAAGGCTAAGAGAATGAAAATATAATGCCAATCATTGCTTCAGATTTCCCCTGGAACCTCAAAATAGTAACACTGGCAGCAGTGTGTTGTGCTGCACTTTGCAGGGGTCGAAGGCACTTTCCATTCCCATCACCTTCCAGAGAAGAATCGATCCAAAATGGGCTCTAATGAAGAATACATGGCAAACTGACAAATGCTGTAAAGAGGAAGAGCCTTAAAAAACAAGAGAGCTGCTTAGAATCAAAGTCCTCTTCTGCCACTGAAATACTTGGACATTAAGATTTATGCAGGTTTTAACCACACAGTTGGTATAAAGCAACACTTTAATTATTAACAGTGAAAAAGACAGCAGGATAGACGTTCATTTTTATTTTCCCTGAGATACTGCTTCATCTCACAGCACTCTCTGCGTTGCTGCCAATTCTTCTACCATAGAAATTCACTGACCCAAACCAAAAAGGTCATTTAATCACATCCAGTAATTCGCCCACCAAGGCCAGACAGCACTGCTATACTCCTTTCAACTGACCTCCTGCAAACACAAATCACAGAACTCTCCCAAAATTCTGGATTGAAGCAACCCTTTTCATAGAGACAGCAAATCTTGTCCATATTCCAAGCAATGGCAACTCCACCATTTCCTCTCCAAGTTGTTCCAAACTTCAATATTCCTTGCAGCTGGGAAACCATCTCTCATTTCAAGGTTGAATTTATCTAATTTTCAGTCTGTTGATCTTGTTATGCCTTTGTCTTTGAGACTGAAAAGACCCCCGCTATGCAGGAATACCAGCCATTATCACGAGTCTAATGCCACATGCTGGCATCAGGAAAGTCAGGAAAGCAGAGACACATAGCACTAACATCACATACATTAATCAGTCCCCTGCCTATGGACGAGCACTTGGACTGCCTTAAGACAAACCTGTGTGTGTATGTGTACTGTGTGTTTCATTGCTTTAAACCATTTCTGTTAAGGAAAGTTTTAAATGGGGACCAACCAAAGAAAAAAAATCATTCGTTCTCAGTTGTCCAAAACTGCAAATCACAGAATCGTAGAATGGCTGAGTTTGGCAGGGCCCTGCAGAGCTCATCCAGCCCAAGCCCCTGCTCAAGCAGGTTCCCCTCCATCAGGGGGCACAGGAACGTGTCCAGGTGGGTTTGGAAACCTCCCGAGAAGGAGCCTCCACACCCTCCCTGGGCAGCCTGGGCCAGGGTTCCCTCACGCTTACAGTAAAGCAGTTTTTTCTTATGTTTAAGTGGAACTTTTTGTGTTCCAGCTTTTGTCCATTACTCCTTGTCCTGTCACTTGAGACAACAGAAAAAAAAGTGTTGCTCCATCCTCTTGACAAACATCTTTCAAATACTTTTTTCCACTTTGACCTAGTGCCCACACTCTCTTCACGCTCCCCAGGATGCCACTGGCCTTCTTGCCCACGAGGGCACGTTGCTGCTCATGTTTATTTGCTGCCCACCAGCACTCTCAGGTCCCTCTCTGCAGAGCTGCTCTCCAGTAGGTCATCCCCAGCCTGTCCTGGTGCAGGGGGTTGTTCCTCTCCAGGTGTAGGACTCTGCGCTTGCCCTTGGTAAACCTCAGGAGGTTCTTTTCTACCCAGACATCGATGGGAACCTTGCAGTTGGCTGACAGACAGAAGAGTCAGCTTGGAATGTTCTGTTCCACGATCAGAGCTGCCCACCTACACTCTTACAGAATAAAGACACCTTTACCATAAACTGCCGTTGAGCCCTTCCTGTTACGACTGCATTTTCCACAACAAAATGAGATCTGGCATATACTATGTGAGCCCAAATACTATTGTTGGCCAAACTCTAGGTGTTTATAAAGAGGAATGAAACCTCTACACGGGTTAGGTAACCTTGTAGTCTCTACTAAGGCCATCATAAGGTCACATGCTGCCTTCAGTCACCAGCCAAAAATCCTGTTGTTGGCAATGAAGAGCTGAACAATGACTGAGGATGGGATCTGAAACTCCTATGTTAAAAAAAACCCAAACCATGGAGGCCGAATAATCAATGAAATCTGACCAGTAAAAGGTCAGAATTTTAGCCCACATGGTCTTGGGCCTACAGAGGATTCTCCTGGGGCAGACACACCAGACAGTGTAAGTGGTAGCTGTGCTGGCAGTGGTGACTACCAGTGATTTCTTCCTACACTATTGGAATTCTTCTCTTAACTCCTTCCATTTCCCTCTTCACCTCCAAGTTTACTAAGTGCAATAGCTCATGGTTTACACTGGAAAGGGTACAGGGAGACTGACTCAGCAAGGAGAGGCAAAGTCTGAGTTGAGAGAGGTGAGCTGGATCTTCCCCCTCCAGGGCTGGAGCACAGAGGAGCAAGCAAAGTGAAATTCACTGATACGTACAGTAGATAATAGTCTGTGTATTTGGAAAGGGGCACAGCTGGGTTTTTATGTCGACATTAAATGTGTGTTTTCCAGATTTGCAAACTGTGCATAAATGTATGACCTCTGCATTAGTGGTAGGAGCCAGAGTTGCAACTATGGATCAAGCCAGAGAAAGGCATGAAGCAGGGCTGTGAAACTACTGGGCAGGACAGATCCACTATGAACTCAAGACATGGCAAATCTTTAGGGGAAAAAAATAAAGAAATAATAAAGTTGTAGTGTATTCCTTGAGGCAAGAGGTCAGTTTAGTTCAGTGCTTGTGCAATCCTGCTATGGGGTCCATTACTCATGCTACCATACTGCACCAAGACAGCAAAGGGAAGGAAACCTTTTAAAAAACCACCACAAGTGGGTCACATGTGACTAACACAAGAGCTTTCTCTGATAACACAACTGCTGAGGGAATTGGGGCAGCTACAGCTTGTGCTTCATGAAGCACCAGCAAGGTACCCCAGGGGAAATCACAAACTGGATTTCCACAGCAGTCCTGCGGTGAAGGAAGTGATGGTTAAAGCAAAGATATTCCCAGACAACTACTGGGCTGATGCTGTAATTCCTGAAGGGTCAGCCTTGAGCCTACTCCCAGCCAGTTTTTATTAATGAACTCAGTATAGAACAAAGAGAGTGTTCAAGAAGGCTTCATTGAAGTTTGCAGAGGCACCCTTAATAAAGACCAGGCTAGCAGAGAGGAAGAACCAGATGACCTCAGGAACTGGAGTGAGAAAAACAAGATGAAATTCAATAGTGTGACATGCAGGGCCAGGGACTGGGCTAATAACGAGAACTTCTGCTGTGATTTGGCAGCTGCTGGAAAGGACAAAGGTGAAGAGTCTAGTTTTATTAGTCCATCCCATGAGAACTGAGAGTCACAAATGTGACCTGGCCATGAAAAAGCTAAATGCAACTCCAGAAAATATCAAGTAATTCTAGCAGAGATGAGCCATTGCCATTATATTGGGTCCAGTAAGATCTCATCTGAACTGCTTGCAAAATGCAGGTAATTTAGGCTCAAGTAATATACGGTGAAGGGTAGATTAGGGCAGGAGAAGCTGTCTTGTAAGAGGAAACTAAATATCTTGGCTTGTTTAGGCTTGCAAAAAGAAAGCTAAGAGGAGAATCTGATTATTCTACATAAACACCACAGGGAAAATACCAACAAAAGGGAAAATCTATTTATGCAAAAACATGATGTTAAGAAGAAAAAGTATGTGCAGATCAGCTATGAATACGTGTAGGCTGGAAATTAGGATGTTTCCAGCCACCAGAGACAGTGGGGGTTTGAACAGTGTTCTAGTGGGAACAGCGGGGGCAAAATCCTTCACTATTTGAAGCTGATGCCTTACATTTTTTGAGGCACATTATAAACACTGTTGCTAACTGCAGCTGTGTTGTGGCCATGTAACCCATGAGGACATTTCCATTTCCAGGTGGAAATGATCACTTGCAGCCTTGGAATTTGCCAGGTATGAAGAGATTCTCACTCAGATCCTAGCCCCTAACAGGATGCAACTCATATGGGACAGAAAAATATCCTTAGAAAAGCCCAAAGACTTTGAGATCTGCGAGCCTTCAAAGGGAGCCCACCAGGCCTCGGTGATCACAGTTTCACAGAGGTTTTTACAATAAATAGTCGCCAGCAAAATCTGAACGGACAACAACCTGCCTTGTCCTCCATCCCTCCACTCACCTTGCTCCTCACACACATCAAATCCAGTTTCTGAATGCATCTTCCCAGGATGCCTTTTTAAACAAGAAAAGAGTGCCCAAATATTCCACATATTTAGAAGCTGTGCAAGAGCCCTTTCACAAGCAGGGGTGATCTGTAGAGTCAGTTTTGTAAACAGAAGGAAAAACATGGTCTTCACCCTATCATTTATATTTGGATGGCAGTGTTAGGAAAGGAAGACAATTGACCTAATCTACTTCTGCTCTGCCTCTTCTCATCCCTTCACTATTTAAGTACCAGGAGCATTGTTGTTGAGTGACTTGAAACCAGACATAGAAATGCACAAGAGATTATAGTGTGGGCAGAAATCTCAAACTGATTCAGCCTTGGATTTCCACCATCTGCTAAATTAGGTACAGCCTGAGTGCAGGAAGTCTGCAAGTCTCAGATCCTGCAGTGGAAAGTAAACTATAAACAATAACATTAAACTAACCATGAGCCAGCAATGTAGCCCCGTGGCCAAGAAGGCCAGTGGCATCCTGGGATGCATCAAGAAGAGTGTGGCCAGCAGGTTAAGGGAGGTTCAGCTCCCCCTCTTCTCTGCCCTGCTGAGGCCTCATCTGGAGTCCCGTGTCCAGTTCTCGGCTCCCCAGCTCAAGNCATTTAAATATAAGAAAAAACTATGTCACTGTGAGGGTGAGAGAGCCCTGGCACAGGCTGCCCAGAGGGGTTGCAGAATCTCCTTCCTTGGAGGTCTTCAAGATCCACCTGGACATGTTTTTATGCAACCTGATCTAGGTCAACCTGCTTCTGCAGGTGTGTTGGACTGGATGGTCTCTAAAGGTCCCTTCAAGGCCCGCTCCCTCTCCCCATTCTATGATTCTATGAAACAAAAAAGATATGTGGTCAAACACAGGCACCAAAGGAGAAAGTTCTAAAGATTTAAAAAGCATTCATGACCAGCAGGCATATTAACCAAGGCACAATCATGCTGCAGGCCACTCAGCAGTAGAATGGAAACTGAGGGATCTTTCTAATGAGACTGAAAAGGAACAAGGGCATTTCCAACTGAGAGTAAACATCCTAGAACTAAGGGCATCTATATAATCATTAGTGGGTGATTTGAGTTGGGGTGTCAGCCTCAAATTTTACAGAATCCAAGCATGAGATGATTAAATTGCTAAACTAACCCTAACTTAATAGATCATTCAGTCTGTGTGGGCCTGATATAATTCTCTTTGGAATCTTAAAGTCTCATTAGTTTCAGTGGATAAAGAATCACAGCCAATGCTTTTGATATAGATGCAAATGCCTAAATCTTAGCTTTACTCTTCCATAGAGCCAATATCTAGTAGAAACCCAAAACAGGCTGCAGGGTTAGTCCTGCAGCTTTGAGCAATAAAACAAACTTGTTTTCCATCTACATGTTTCCATGTTCAACTAATAGACCAGAGCCCCTCATGAACATGATGAACCTTGCCTCAAAAGCCTGGAGATCTAAACAGAAAGATACAGACTGACCAGACAACAGGAAATAATCCTGGATGGGACTATGAACAGTAGTTTCAGTATCAAACTGGCATTTTGTCAATTCTGTGCCACAAGACAGTTTTCAGGACGCGTAATGCTGTAGATTTATGGCTGTTTAATGGAGCTCTTCCCCAGGATGCTGCAGAGCCTGGGAGCATGCAGGAAATAGTTGTTCAAGGAAGTTACAATAGGACAGCAGAAGCCAGAACCAGCAGAAGCAGAAATTAGCCTCAAACATGAATAAAAGATGACAGGTAGGGGAAGCAAGGAAGTGAAATATCTTCCAAGTTAAGACAAGCAGTTTACAGAGGCAAAAGATGAGTAATTTGAAAGATATGGAAAGGGCATCGATCAAAACACTCAAAATATAGTATCCGGTTTATGGGTCAGAATGGGATGTTGTTGCAGCTGATTGGGAAGACAGAGGCAAGCACCTGGCTAGCAAGGAGCCAGCCATCAAAA
Organism: Urocolius indicus; assembly: GCA_013401255.1. Lineage (NCBI taxonomy): Eukaryota > Metazoa > Chordata > Aves > Coliiformes > Coliidae > Urocolius > Urocolius indicus. Next base: position 135,408 of record WBNH01000159.1, on the reverse strand, counting down.
CTGAAGGAGAAACAAACCTAGATATCAATTTGGGCAGGCAAGGCAGGTTGGGAGCAGAAAAGCAAAGAACATGAAGGGTAACACATTCGCAGCCTGCAGAAGAGGGGAGGAAGGAGGAGAATTCTTTGCAGAAGCATGGGAGGCTGAACAGTCAGAACAGATACAGGAGACATTTTAAAGAAGAAAAGAAAGGCTGATTGCATTGAACAATAAGACATGAATCAGGAAGATGGCAGAGTGGTTCTGGCTTTGTCTAAGAAAAGGTTGGTAAAAGCTGGGACAAGAGTAGTCTTGGTGGAGTGTCAAAAGGTGGAGTCAAACTCAGGGAGGGCCTGTGATGGAACAAGGAGGGACTCCAGGCAATTTTACAGAGAGTGGATTCAGTGAGCTTGGAGCTGAAAGGAGGAAGGATAATAGCAGAAGCCAGCAGGCTGATTATATTTCATTTACTTTATGGTAAGTGATCTTATGGCATCTTCACACAGGGGGAAATAGTCAGGGGTGAGAGAGAAATCAGGTAATGTGAGGTCATCAAATATGTTGGGATAGACAAAAGTTAAAGCTCTTTATTTCCTGAAAGATGGAAAGCAGTTGGAGAGGTGATGAAGGACTTGTTTTGTCTTTCTTTGTCTCAAGAAGGAATTGGAAAGATCCTATGTGGAAAAAGAAGTCAAAACAGGAGAAGGGGAGGGCAGAGTGAAAGCTACATAATTACAACAGGCTGCTTGTTTTGCTAATTCTTCTCTGCAAGGGTTCCTTATAATTTCACTTCATGTCAGGCTGTGTATTGCACATTCACACTCTCCTGAAGAACTTGCAAATAGAGTACTTTAAAAACACTGAGCCTTCACTGAACTCAGTCTGCTGCTGAAACCTAGTGATCCGTACCACTGTTCAGCTGTAACTAAACTAGAGGCATATTATTTGCTCAAACACTAGTGTTTAATTTATCCATTTGCTCCAGAAGGTGTTTTCCATTTTCCCATCGTTCTCCTGTGAACAGACAATGCCTAACCAATTGCCAGGAAGCAGTCTTTTTGGTTTTTTATTAGTTTTTAAAGTGAAAAGCAGATGCCTAGAAGAACAAATTCGTTAAAGTGTAAAGGTTTCCACAATACCCCTGAGAGCCATTCTAGCCTGGTGCCTTGAGATTGTTAAAACCTCTCTCTAAACAAAGGCTGCTTGGAGTGTAAATCTCATTAACATACAACAGTCCTGCTTGACCTGACTTTGCTCTTGGGTGAAGTGACTGAAATGTAGACAAGCTCCAGCAGTATAAGTAAATTTACATTAGTCTGTCGGGCCAGAATCTGAATCACTGAAACAGTCTGGGAAAGGAAATGTCACACTACCATACCTCCAGTCTATCTTGACTGAGCCCACGTTGAAACAGACAACTGTTTGGTTTTCCAAAGCTTTAAGAAACCAGACAAAAGTTTGAGCACATGTCCATTTCTGAGAAACAGCTGTGGATGTTAGGAGAAGGCCCTGATCAGGACTTCGTTGAAGCAGATACCCTTTTACGAGACTTTTAGCTGTACTTCAGACACAAAGCGTAGCCGAGGAGCAGATGTAGCATTTCTTTTTTCCAGGATGGACTTCATCATTTCGTGTTTGGCTAACACCGTTTTGACAAATAACAAGCCTTCACAAGGTTTGCTAGGAGCTATAAAACACCAATTCCACTTCACAGAACCCCAGAGCTGGAGGTAGCCCATATGAAACAAATGCCCTCTCCTTGCAGTACAGAAATTCTTATCTATATTTGTACGCTATTAAAAAGTCTTTCTGGATCTCCAAGACCCCCCTGGAGTCATTCCTATGTGACCTGATCTAGGTGGACCTGCTTCTGCAAGGGGGTTGGACTAGATGATCTCTAAAGGTCCCTTCCAACCCTACCATTCTAAAACTACTGAAAAGGGGACATTAAGCAGCAAATACTCCCCACTGGGAAGTCTCGTTGATTATATCTGCAATCCTGTCTTGCACAATCCACCCAAAAGAAGAGGAAGTTACATTCATTTTTTTCCCACAACAATGTAAACTCTGCCTGCATCCAACAGGCCATCTGCATCAGTCTCTCAAAACCAACATCCTGACCACCTCTCTGCACAACAGGACAGGCAGGGCTCTTCGGCTGGGAGAGGCAATTAGCAAGCTATGCAGAGGTCACGTCAAAATTATTAGGGAGATAAGTTGCTTATTTAGGGGGTTAGCACCAAAGGAAATAACAGGCCTAAGAAAAAGACAGCCTTTTCCTCCTTCTGCCACTTATTTGAAAACTAAACAATGATCCTTTGGGATTGACTGTTGTAGCTGCTTACATAGAGTAGGAGATATTACACAGTTACAGTTCACAGCAGTTATGATCTACACTGCTATGACTCAAAGACCAAAGTCAGAGTGGGTGGGAGACAACGTGCCATCTCTCCCAAGCTTTATCACCACTCTGCAGGTCAAGCTGGAAGCAAATCTAGCCTCACACAATGATCATGCTGAAGCAGAGATTGTCCCGGGGAGATCACTACAAAGCTGGCATTGCTACTGCTCTAGCAAGTTCCCTTAAAAAAGAGTGAGCATGATTTCTCTGAGAATTATTTGCCTGTTTCAGTGCTGGGGAATGGCATCCTATTAACAGCCCTGAATCACAGAGGCAAGCACACAACCACTAATGGGTCTTAACTCTCAAAGAATGTCAAGGCAAGCAAACACTACCTCCTGTCATCAAAAGGGAAAGACAACAGCTTTCCTGAAAGTCTCAGAGATCACCTGGTCTATCTAATTTTTGTATCCTCATAAACAGACTCTTCAGGAGTGTCATTACATCCCAAATAGCCTTTTGCAACCAGTTGGTATGTGCAGATTTGGAACCAGAGAGAATACCTGGACATGGAGAATCACACAAGATGTTTCAACTCCCTGAACACAGACAGCTTTGAAATTATAAATTGATGTTATTTGTTGAAGGGAAAAAAAAGGCAGCATTTTTATGAACATCGCTGTCTGTATAGCTTTCTGCTTGAACTCTTCAAGTTAAATGAATATAAACCAGTTCTCATTTCCTATGTGCTGCTTTGATACCCATGTCCAGGATGGTGAACACCATCTTGTCTACAGTGCATCCTCCCTCCAACATCCCAGAAGTTTTGGGAAGTGCTTATATTCCTATGAGCTGTTTTTACATAAAGGCAGAGGAAGAATCCATTTGCTTCAGTGACAGACAGTATCTAAAAACCTCTGGAGATGTGAATTTGAGAAATGGAGAGCATTTTCATATTAGTAGCTGCCAATGACATTGAATCCATGTGGCCTTTTGAGTCTGTGCAGATCTTGCTGCCAACAGCCAAGCTAACAAGAGAAACACTGACTTGTTTTCTCACGTGCTCTAGCCCCAGGAGCTGCCTTCAGCAGCTCAGGACCTCACTGTCCTTAAAATGTGAGCTGCATTTTGTGTTCTAGGCTTGTGCTGATCGCACAGGAAGACTCCAATAGAGCAAGAAACTGAACAGTGCAATTATGTTTAGACAACTCTCCCCCTAGATAGGAACTTCAAAATAAATGAAGGTTGGTGAATGTTCACCTGTAGCATATGTGCTAATTTGCCTTCTGTTTGCAGGGAAATCTGGTATCCGCCCCTTTCACAGGGCTGACTCAAGGGATAGGCTCACCAACAAATGCTCACCGATATCCTCACTGTTTAGGGGAAAACCCAAAGCTTCAGTGGAATCTAAATAACAGAGAAGCCATGTGCTGGCTCTCTGAGCTCAGAATGTTAGGTTTGTTTTGGTCATGCTGGTGAATGGAAGCTACTTTTTACTAGACTTAGGTTTAAAAGGATCCAGCAAATATGCAAATTTCCAAACCAGTTAAATATACATGCCATGATGGAGTTGCATCCAGGTTTTCTAATTAAAAACCCATTCTCGTTTCTAGTAGTCCTCTAACCAGTGGGCTGGGCAGACTCCTAACAGAACTGATGCACAAAGCAGACACAGGAGGAAGAACTTTTTCACCAAGAGGGTTGTTAGACACTGGCCCAGGCTGCCTAGGGAGGTGGTGGAGGCCCCATCCCTGGAGATATTTAAAAGATGCATAGATGAGGTGCTGAGGGACATGAGTTAGGGGTGGGCTTAGTGGTGCGAGGTGATGGGTTGGTTTTGATGATCTTCAAGGTCTTTTCCAACCAAAATGATTGTATGATTCTGTGAGAAATGGAAGGAATGGGTGTTTGCAGACTGGCTGTCTGTACTTCGTGTTTGACCTCCCTCTACTCTCCAATGAAAAGTAGCCTTACATACTCAACAGTACATTCCAAAGGACACTAACACCTGCTGTAAAAAGCCACTGTCTCCTTTGATTCAAGGACATATTTGTGCTGACTGGATTGTCAAATATATATTTTAAGATCTGTTACACTATGGGTCACCCTTTGTATTATGGGTACATTTATATTTGATTTATGGAGTCAATAAATTTTTAAGAGATGTTGTGGGCACAGGTAGTCCACATTATAGATGGCTACAAGCAACCCATTAACCTGTTGGATTTCAACAGTCTGCAGGAAGTAACCATTTACCGAACCTGTTGTAAGACAAATGAGCCATTTCAATACTATGCCTTTAACATAGGACTGAATGCTGCTCCCCAAGCGAAAGGGCATTTCTCAGGACAGGTACAGCTGGGCAAGGGGAAAGACAACACTTGGCTACTATCTCCCAGAGTCTTTGGATCCTTTCCACAGCCCCGGGCCGCTAGTTCCAACTGCTGTGCTTTGGCTTACTCATACTGACTCATAGGAGATTGTAGTGAGGTGGTGCTCAGTCTCTTCTCCCAAGAAACAAGTGATAGGAAACAGCCTCCAGTTGCCCCAGGGGAGATTTAGATTGGAGATGAAGAAGAACTTTTCCCCTGAGAGGGTTGTCAGCCCCTGTCCCAGGCTGCCCAGGGAGGTGGTGGAGTCCCCATCCCTGGAGCTATTGCAAAGCCGTGTAGCTGAGGTGCTGAGGGACATGGGTCAGTGGTGGGCTTGGCAGGGTGAGAGGAGGGGGTGGACTTGATGATCTTAAAGGTCTTTTCTATCTGAAACAATTCTATGATATTTAATCTGGAGATGATTGGGTTGCCTCACTGGTGGCTGGCAGGGATTGCCCTTTGCTCTGCATTTTGAGATGCAGTATATCTATGCAAAGGACAACTCACCACAACAAATCTTTGTGCTTGCCCATGATGGTGTTTTTTTTTTTTTTTTTCAATTCCCATTCATTTACACAATGGAACTGTCTCTCAGAAATGTTTCTTTCTCAGCTCTCTCTTTGACAGAAAGTGCTTTGCATGCTTGAACTTGGCTGCATGAGAAATCATAGAATTGACACCACCATTTTCCTCCTCCCCCCATTTTTTTAACTCACGTCTGGCATGATTTCGATCTTCTCATAGCGCCGCTTGTAAGGCAGAGTCAGGACCTCTGCCCGGCGGTAGGACATGGGTGGAGGTTGGCAGTCTATCATCAGATCCGTGCGATGGGACTGCGTGGGAGGAGGCTGCGTGTACTGCTCCGGGCAAACCACGTGCAAGGGCTGGAAAAAAAACCCAAAATGAGTGGGGTGACTGACACAAAATGTTTGGTTGGTTCTATACGCTGCCCGGGGACAGGAATCATCACCAGACAGAGACGTGCAGATTGTTGTTAGCAAGGTAAATTATTTGTATGCAAACAACATCCAAAAGATGCAATTCAGAAGATCCAGTCAGTATTGAAACACTGTTCAAGGAGCAGGAAGGCTTTGCTTTGTATACAGCACTGTTCAGACTAACAAGGCCTAAATTTGTGTCTTTAATCACCACTTCATTACCAGCAGTCATGTTAAATGCCATAAAGACAGAAACAAAGAAGAATATTCAATAGATTTTGCAAAGTCTTGTCATCTGTACTGGAAGTAAAGGACAGTAGTGGTGGGGCTATCACAAAATGGCATGGAGTGAGGCAGATGTATCAATATGCAAGGCTGCAAAAACATCAGCACAATAAGCAACTCTTGAGTCTTTCTGACCAATTCATTAACAAAGCATAAATAGGCTGGTTGCCACAGGGACCACTGCAAGATTTAAGGAAGGCAAAGGACAAGATAGTGTTTCTGCAGACTGTTTTGGAAACAGCATTATACCTCAGCAGTAACATGGAAGGAGAGGCTTGTCCACAAAACAGGCAGTGGCAATCGCTAAATGTTGTGTGGTAACAAGCCAGGTCACAGATCAATGAGATAAAATGATCTTGACATTGCTCAGAGGTTAGGAAGAATATGTATTTTTGTGTTCAGCAAGTTGAAGACAGGACAGAGAGAAAAAATCAGACAAGGATAAAAAAGGTTATTACTTTAATTATTAGTCATGAATCAGAAAGCAAATTGCAGTAGCAACCAATTGGATGCACAAGGAGAGGCCACTATAGTCAAAAAAGAGTCATCGGGGGAAGTAGAGACTACAAGAATGTTCTGGCCTTCCTTCTAGACAGAAGTCTGGATTTTGCAAGTGGAGTAAGGAAAGCAGTGGATCCAGAAGAAAAGAGAGAGTGAAGTGCAGTGCCAGGACCAAAAGAAGCGTCAACCGTAGGATAAAGAGCAGAGATGGTAATTAAAGCTGAGGGCACAAAGAACACTCAGCGCTTGGTGTCACCCTTTACATTAAGACTGTGTAAGGCACAGCCAGGCTTAGTCATACAACCATGAAAAATAATGAGAGGTAAAGTTATTATGACTGCACACACCTAAAAAGGAGGAAAGGGATGTTCACAGTCTTTTCTCTATGCCCTAAGCTTTTAGGGATCTTCCAACCACTTTGTACAGTGCTTGATAGTCATGCCATATTCATTTTGGAGCAGGATGATGAGGAGAACTCAATGCTACGTGCACTCTCATGGAAAAAGGAGCCGGGACAGCTGTTCACAATGGACCCATTTATTTCAGGTGTGTGAAGAAATGTAAGAAAAGGAAACAGAAAATTCATTACCTGGACTTCTTTGAGTAATTTAGACACCTGAATAAAATTCAGTCTTGTGTCAATGGGGCAGTAAACACATTTCATGGCCAAAGGCTGATAAGGAGCCAAAGCATCCAGGTAAGAGAAATCGGGTTCTGAAAAGAGAAATGTTGAAAACACTGAATGCCCCTTAAGAACAAAGATAGCCCAGTCCCTCTCTGATTCCACGTTCTACTCTAGACAAGCTGTTGTTCAGAAATGTTAATTCTGTTACAGATTTCTCCTTCCTTCTCCCCCACCCCTTGTTATTTTCAGTTAATTTGATGAAAATTATGCCCACAATTAGTCTTACCTTAATCAAGCAACAGAGCAATACTATTTCATTTGTACACATTATGGCATGATTTTTATAACAAATTTAATCAAGACAAAAACATCACCTCTTATTTTTAATCAGATCCTGTAAAAGAAGGCAAGATGTATACATTTTTGGTATCGTGAGGTAACTCAAATGTCAGCTTGTTTTTCACTCTGACAAAATGTAGCATAGAGTTTATAACTTGATAAATGTGTCCCAGTGTCTTCTGCTGCAGACACATTCCCTCACAACTCCTCTTTTGCCTTACAGTACCTTTTTTTTTTCTAATCTACGTGCTGGGTTTAGGCTGGTGCTAAAAGAAGGATTCAAATTGTAATATAACCAAAGAGTACGTGTAGGGAGCCCTCCTGCTGAAGGGATCAGCAATTGGGCTTTTGACAGTTATGTCAGTGGAGTCATTGTGGTTCAGGACAGTATGGACTGCAGCAGGATGTAGCCAGAAGGAGAGAAAGGCTGTTATAACTTTATCAGTTGGTATCTTTATTAGACCTAGCAAGTCTCAAATTCCCTTTGTACTCTTAATTATTGACTTTTAAAAATCAGATTAGAGGTTTGCCAGGGAAAAGTCCTGCACTGAACGGTGTTTTACTCACACAGACAGTAATACAATATTGAGAATACTACAGTAATTCACTATTTTTCTGAATGAAAAATGTGAGTATCAAATGAGACACGGTGTAGGACATGTGATCGTTCTAGGAGCCACCAACCAACCACAGAGTCATAGAATCATAGAGTGGTAGGGGTTGGAAGGGACCTTTAGAGATTATCTAGTCCAATCTCACTGCCAAAGCAGGTTCACCTAGATCACATCACACAGGAACACGTCCAGACAGGTTTTGAAAACCTCCCGAGAAGGAGCCTCCACACCCTCCCTGGGCAGCCTGTGCCAGGGCTCCCTCACCTCACAGTAGAATAGTTCTTTCTTAGGTTTAAATGGTATTTTTTGTGTTACAGCTTCATCCCATTACCCCTTGTCCTGTTGCCAGATACCACAGAAAAAAGGGATGCCCTAACCTCCTCACACCCACCATTTGATATTTGTAAATATTAATGAGATCCCCCCTGCAGTCTCCTCTTCTCCAGACTGAACAGCCTACATCTTTTCCTCATAAGGAAGATGCTCCAGTCCCCTGATCATATTGGTAGCCCTGCACTGGACTCTTTCTAGCAGTTCGCTGTCCCTCTTGAGCTGAGGAGCCCAGAACTGGACACAGGACTCCAGATGAGGCCTCACCAGGGCTGAGCAGAGGGTGAGGAGAATCGCCCTCAACCTGCTGGCCACACTCTTCTTGATGCATCCCAGGATGCCACTGGCCTTCTTGGCCACGGGGGCACATTGCTGGCTCATGGTTAGTTTATTATCAACCAGAACTCTCAGGTCTCTCTCTGCAGAGCTGCTCTCCAGTAGGTCAATCCTCAGCCTGTGATTACCAGCTTAATGATACAGAAAAGCTTATGCTATCACTTATCCACCTGATAATTGTGGGATAGATCACATAAAAGAAATGGCAGAAAAATTGATACTAGTTTGGAAAGTATAGAATGAGAAAATGAGAACAGGATGCATGAAAGACTTGTCTGCTAGACTATTCTGGATCATGGGGCCTGACAGAACAACCTGCAGAGTGAAGTGCGGTTGCAAACATGAAGCTTTGCTAGAAAACAGTATGAGGTATTTCTCTGGTAGCTGCTCAGGTTGTGTAAAAGCATGAAGTTAAAGGAAACTTAAATACAGAGACTTCAGTCTAGATTTAGATAGGCATCACCTTGAGGAGAGCACCGGCTGGATTTCTCATGTAGACAGCAAGAATAAATGTACTTAATACTTTACCACAGGAAGTTCAGCACCCAGCATGGCATTTGACATTCAATATTGGGCCTCACTGCTCTGAAAAAGACAAGCTAATTGCTAGCCTAAAACTCTGCTGCTGGCTAAGAACCAGTGATCATGATGTGGTTATATTTACTCTGTGAGAACAGAATATAGCATCAGCCCATGATACATACATTTGGAACCATCAAGGGGATAATTTTCCCAAGTTTAAAGCAATTGTCAGAATAACTGCCTGGGAACATCAGGGAGAAATACTAACAAAAAAATGCTAGTTGTACAAGAACATCTTACTAGATGCCCAGAAAAGCCATGAATCTACAAACATGAAATAAAAATTATACTGGGCAAAAAGCCATGCTAGTTAAAAGCAGATGTGTTAGTGGCAATGAAACAAAGCCTAAAATATCCATGGAAAAAATGGGAGTTAATGGCAGTCCAATTTCACAGCAGTGAATAATGAGAACAGCCAGAAGGAAGCTAGTTGAAGAATGATCAGTGGTCAATTAGGGTTTAATCAGAAGACATTTTAAAACTCATTGAGGAAACCAGAAAACTTAAGTCAGGCACAGGTCCTCTGCTAGAGGTGAACAATGAAATTGCAAATAGTAAGTTTAAAAAGAGAGCTTTTCCCATCCCATCTGGTGCTGTGGATGGCAGGGAGGTTTGACTGCTTGTATCTGAGAATGCCATGAGGCAGCACCTCGGCAGACTAAGTACTTTTGAATCAGTAGGTTCAGATAATGTACAGACGTGGATATTTTGATATCTGTTTTGAAGAATCCAACATACATCCAGTCTATAGTCTCTCTGAACAACCAGTAAGAATGTACGAGCCTTAGAAAAGCAAGAAAGTCTAACATACAGGAATAGCTGTTTTGAAACTACCAAAGATCCAGAAGTTACCTGTCTGATGGAAGACAGCAGTTGTCAAGGACACAATTGACTTTTTCTGACGGAATTACATGTCTTTAGCTTTTCCCCCAAGACATCTGATTTACTACCTTGTGACATCGAGTTATAAAATCTCTCACTGTACAGCACTAATGTGGCATGCATGAGATGTTTTTAGGATCTCCTAGGGAGTTAGTTTTTAAAGCATTGTTATCGGAGACAGAGCAAGAGGTAGACTTATTTCTACTGTGTTTTCTTCTAGATTTTTTTTTGTGGCTTAGTGGTATTCAGTAGTTTTAATCAATAATTTATTCAATAGTACTTCAGCAATAACATTTACAGATGACACACACAAGCAGAGCAGCACTACAGCTCACTCACAGCTGGTGTTCCATCTATTGGCTGCAGCTGCTGTTGTAGCCTGTACTCTCCTATAGTTGTTTTTTACATTATAAACTGGAAAGGTGGAGACTACCTATCTCCTTTGGTGTTTTAGGCTTACACAGAATCACAGAATCATTTTGGTTGGAAAAGACCTTTAAGATCATTAAGTCCAACTCCCCTCACAGTGCCGAGCCCACCACTGACCCATGTCCCTCAGCACCTCAGCTACACAGCTTTGCAATAGCTCCAGGGATGGGGACTCCACCACCTCCCTGGGCAGCCTGGGACAGGGGCTGACAACCTTTTCAGGAAAAAAGTTCTTCCTCAGCTCCAATCTAAACATCCTCTGGGGCAGCTTGAGGCTGTTTCCTCTTGTCCTGGCATCCATTACTCCAGAAAAGAGACCAACCCCTAATTCACAGCCACAGCCTCCTGTTAGGGAGTTGCAGAGAGTGATGATGTCTCCCCTCAGGCTCCTCTTCTCCAGGCTGAACACTCCCAGGGCCCTCAGCCCCTTCCCAGCAGACTTGTGCTCCATACTTGTCCCCAGCTCTGCTGTCTGGCTCTGTACTTGCACAGCATCAAGGTCTTTTCTGCTCCTCATCCTGCCCTGCCTTTTTTTTTTCCGTCTATTTATTTTCATTACTATTATATATTATTATTGTTATTATTACATTTTATTTTCCTTTTAGTTAGTAAACTGTTCTTATTTTAACCCACAAATTTTACTTTTTTTCCCCCAATTCTCTTCCCTGTCTCACTAAGGGGAGTCAAGGAAGGAGCTGAGTGAGTGGCTGCGTGGTGCTTAGTTGCTGTCTTGGGTTAAATCATGACAAGTTTAAAGGTCCTAATTACTAGAAACTAGGAGGCTTTCACAGGAAAAGCTAGAACATCATCTGCTATCACATACTGCTTCAAAGGACCAAATTTCCTTCAGAGCTACGGGAGATTTTATCTTGAAACAGGAGAAGCTAAATAATAAAAATCCTGGGCATCAATGGAGGTCTTTGGGATTTCCACTGGAGTTACTAAGAACAGAGGAATTTAATCTGCTAGGAATTTCTGGAGACAAAGATGCCTTTGTTCCAGCTGAGACAGTCATAAGGAGGTAGAAACATCCTGCTGAGTGGATATGCTTACAAGGCAGAATCCAAAAGCCACAGATAGATGAATTTAGGAAACAAACCATCACAAGCACCTGGAATTGCTGTGCACTCCAAGGTCATCGCAACTAAAGCAGATCTCAACTTGAGTTTCATTTGAAGTCTAAACTGGGAATGAATCTCAAAGATCATGACCTAGTGCATCCACGGGTTGTTAGCCCTGCCATTCAGAGGCATTAACAACTTGCCAGGGCCATGTTCTGATACAAGTCTGCTCTATTTCACAGAAGGATTACATTTTAACTCAGAAAGGTCAATTACTTCTCCCTACAAGAAGGCTCAGAGCAAGAATTCTTGCCATTAAAGACTAGCTTCTGACACCCTTGTTGGTGGTGGGTAGCACATTCAGAACATGATTAATGCCACTGATCTCCTAGGGATTCACAAAATGCACAGGCCAGCAAAGGGCATGCACACTCTGCTTCTAATTGAAGTCCCAACTGGAGCAGAATTCACTATTTCCAAGACAATGCATATCTATACTGCAATTTTACCAATTACTGTAATTAGGGCATATCTTCTGAAATCACCTCAAAGGTCAGGAGTGATGGGTACTGTAACAGCTCCATGCACCATTTCCCAGCATAAACACAGTCTAGATTTAAGTGTCTTCTCTGCTCAGTGGGAACTCCCTTGTATCTTCCCTCCCCTTTCAGCAGGGCTAATTACACACTTATTTAAATCTTTCCAAATTGGTTTAACAGTATCATGATACTGTGACACTTTTTGGTACCAATATTGTGAAAGAATCAAAGGGACTCGCTCATTGCTAGTCTCAAATCTACAGTTAAAAAAAAAAAAAAGAAACACAAGGAAAGAAATAACCCTTTCCCAATCCTCTTTGCTTTAGAAAGTTATGTGCCTTCCAACAGTCCTCGTCACTAGGAAGAGGAAAATAANGATATTTTTTCACTTTTTTTGACCCAAGTTTTAAAAAAAACAAAAGGGCTCGCTAATTTCTAGTCCCAAAACTAAAGTTTAAAAAAAAAAAAAAAGAAACACAAGGAAAGAAATAACCCTTTCCCAATCCTCTTTGCTTTAGAAAGTTATGTGCCTTCCAACAGTCCTCGTCACTAGGAAGAGGAAAATAAGCTTAACAGTGGGACTCTATCACGCCCTTGCTGCGGGAGCCAGGTTTGATAAGTTACGCAGTGTTCTACTTACCATTGCTAATTACTTTGTCCTAGTCCAAAATGCACACCTTTTTTTATCTGGCTGAGTTATACTTAACACATCTCCTAGTTGTACCAGAGGTCTTTATACCTATCAGTACCAATAGCCTAAAGGACTGTTTTCTTGCTCACATCTCAAGGGTGCCCACTGGAGGATTGTGGTTGGAAGACACATCAGATACAAAGAAGGAGGCACATGGACAGAACGTCAGTTCGAGGGAAGGCCTTGAAGTATTTTTAAAGGCGATCAAACTCTGGAAGGTGGCCCCTTTTCTAGATTTCACAGAAGCTTCATGTTCTCTCTTCAATATTTTGCTTTTAATGATAGTCATGGTCTCAGGATGCAGCTGCCTTGAGGATCTGACTACAGCTCATTCTGAGGTGGATAGGGCTTGATTCATTAAATCCATTAAAAGTAGGGTCAGCATTAGAAACAGACTGCGAAAAGTGGAGGAACCTATAAGACCCGTTATGCCCCTGGTAGCCTGAGTCATTGAGAAAGGAAACAACTCCTTAGGGTATTAGCTAGAGCTGTACCCTCAGCTTCAGATACAAATGTGTCTGTCAGCCAAAAATCGTCTGCAAAAACAGTTCAGCACACAGGCAGCAATGGCACAGATCACTACTGCCAGGTCTGTACAGGGTGCACACTTCTGAAACTGCAGATACGACAGAAACTTCTTCAGAAACACATTGGTTGCCTGAGGTTTTGATGAAAAAGCAGGAGAAAGGACGAGAAAGTTTTTGTGATTCCAATAGAATAAAGAGAAAAAACGTTTCTCTTTTCTGACCAGCATCAATTAGGTCTTGCTGGGGTTTAACTTGCAGCCAGCTGCTTTTAATCCAAAAAATTAATTTCCTGTAGACATTTTACTGCTGTGCTTAACAAAGATGTCTCTTAGAAATGGCAGGAATGGACTCTGCATGATAAAGGTTGACTCTGCAGGGCTAAAATGAATTAAAAGGCACAATAATTACATTTGTCCTTATAGTCAATCCTGGGGCCTTAATTTAGAAGAGCTCCTACTGAAGCCAGAAACTTCTGCCCAGAATAAATGAGTAGAGCCTCTAGGATGTGGCCACACTTAATCAGGGTGCAAAACCTTTTGTTAATTTGTTAATGATATCTGCAGTTTACTTACCAGTGAATATAACAGTGTTCAAGCTAGATTTTCCCCATAACTCCATGAAATGAACCACGTCCCCAAATCTAAGGGAGGGATGTCCAGTGAACACAACACATGGCTGCTTGAAGTCATTGCTGAAGTCTCCATGGATGCTGGGATAATGTTTCAATTTGTTTGTCTGAATGAGCTGAAATGAAAACAAAAATCCAGACATTACAAGATTTTATCCCTCTGTGTTCTGTAGTTCAATATTTTTATTGACAGGAGATTTTAAATATTCTACAGTTTATCTCTAAATCATCAGAGTCTCTTCCTGCATATCCCCTAGATTTTCCAACAGATTTAGTCATGACCATCCTAAATGTTATGAAAAGAAAGTCAGAGCGTGGGGCCAGGTGCCTCTAAGCCCTTGCTCTCATTTCTTTGGTACCAGTGCTAATGGTAACTAAGAGGAAACTCTGCAAACACTCATTGCTTAGAGTTTCCTGGAGTGAAAAGAGTGCTCAGCTGCCAAATTGAAAACAAGCTACTTTTTCCTATTTGCCATGTCTACAAAGAGCTCTGGGCACAGATGTCTAACCTGGTTTTCTAGCATTACATAGTGCCAGGCAATTTTGCCTTTGTCAGTACTTTGCTGTGACTTTCACTGGTATAACGAGCCCACACAAAGTCAAGTTTCCTGAAAAAAAAACATATGAAAGATCAGACTGACTTGCCCTTCCTTAACTATTGCTGAAACTTGTACTAGCAATGAAGTGAGAGCAATAAGAAATAGTTGTGACTAGAGCTGGCAAACAATGTAATCAACTATGCATGTGGAACAGATTTCTTTAGTAAGATGGATAAATTTAGTTATCAAGGAACTTTCTGAAGAAGAATTTTACATTGTTTCTCCTGCCACTGTTTTCTAATCTGCAAAGTACAGTTCACCTTTAAAAGCAATTTAAAAGACTGGTCTGCTAAACACACTCATGCAATATTTTGCAAGTATTTTCTTGGCAGGTATATGCTTCCATCCCCAGCCTGAAATAAGTGTAAATACAGTTTTCTTTAAAAGTATGCAATTTAACACAACGGGATCACACACCGAACAACTAAGAACATACACAGAAATAAAAAGTGTGAAAGAGGGGAACGGTGCTTCCTTTGTCAGCCAGTTTTTAAAGGAGGTGGGTCTGTTCATCAGAGATCTCTCATACTTTGCCATCTCCTGCCAGGCATTGCAATATTGCTCAAAACACGGAATTCCCACACGCAGAGTTCAACAAGACACTTCTTAGCTGCTGTGCTGTGGAAGGATACAGTTAATTCACAAACAGCATGTTCTTCACTACATGTCATAACATGATGTGTGTGTGCATCATGCCTTTCCAGCAGAAAACCCTGCCACTCAGGACATTCCTCTTTGTTCTCACATACTTGATTTTCAAAAGAAGAATTAAGAAAGAATGTTATGATAAGCAACTTTTTTGGTCTCTCAAAGCTGTTAATTCATCTTTTCAGATTCTTTTTTGTTACTTTTTGCCACGGTAGCTCTAACTCAAGGTGGTGTGCGTACATGGAGGTGAATAAGCTGCCCAGAGGGGTTGTGGAGTCTCTTTCCTTCTTCAAGACCTGCCTGGGCATGTTCCTATGTGACCTATCTAGGTTGACCTGCTTCTCCAGGGGGGTTGGACTTGATGTCTCTAAAGGTCCCTTCCAACCCTACCATTCTATGATTCTATGAACAGAAAGCTGAGAACTCTGATGCCTCTTCAGAAACTTATGAACAACAAAGCACTTCAGAACTTATGGTTATTACAC
Source organism: Urocolius indicus (assembly GCA_013401255.1). Taxonomy (NCBI): domain Eukaryota; kingdom Metazoa; phylum Chordata; class Aves; order Coliiformes; family Coliidae; genus Urocolius; species Urocolius indicus. The sequence continues at coordinate 119,677 of WBNH01000159.1, read as the reverse complement.
AATTAGGCTCTTAATTGAATTTAGCATCATTAAACAAAAGTAATAACCCCACTCAGCTTCTAGCTGTCACCACCTAAAGATAAGCTTTGGAGCTAGAACAGACTATGTACAAATCTCCCCTCAACACCCTTTCAATAACAGAAAGCTGGCAGCACATGGGCGCCAATACTTATATCTTTCTCCTCTGCTTCCTCAAGTTTGTTCTCCTTCAAGTTCCTAACAGGGTCAGGCTGTGATTTTGCATTTGGCTTCCCACATGTCCTCTTTATAACTGCCATGCAAGAGCTAGATGGCTGGGATGGAATGGGATGGCATCTTTCCTTCTGGAGTTTGATAGAAGATGGAAACTGCAGGTGGACATGGCCCGTTATGTCCACATGCATCTTGGATCATGGAGGAAGTAGTTAGGGGACTACACTTTCCGCAGCTTACTAGTAATATAAAAATTTCTGTTTAATCTTCAAGAGGCAAATTTGGGAAAAAAAAACCAAACCCCATCCAATAACCGCTCTGGCAGTTAATATGCAATGAATCTTGAAAACATTTCTGCAATTAAGACTGGTAAAGATTTCTGATTAACACATCTGGAGTGCAATATTTAGCATCTAATCTTAGCTCCAGTAATAAAAACTGCAGTTTAACAGACAATAGGCAAAACAAATTTGATACCATAAAATACTGGCATTTAAAAGAATGGGTAGGAAATGGCTCCACTAAGCTTTTTCCTGTTTCTTTGAGGGAAGCCAAAAGCCTCCAAACTGAAGTTGCAAAAGCAGTTTCAACTGGGTAAACTAGAAGAAGGGGATAATTTGTAATTAAATGGGATATGTGATGTTCCAGTGCAAAACTTTGTCAGGGACCAGCAGGAAAACATTTCTACAGCTAGCATTTATGTAACACACTCCTGAAAATCACAAACTGTTCTTTCAGCATCGTGTTTCACAGGTTCCTTAGGATTCTATATATTTGTATACAGCACTCAAATCTCTGCTAAGATTCGAGAGCAGCACTATGTGCAAAAGCATTCTCAACAGCTCGTTTCACTGCTATACCTATATAAACGTTCATTGTTTATGAACATAAAAGCTGTGTTCTCTAGAAAGCATTATGGAAGCTTCAAATGTCTTCCTATTATTATTTTATAGAGATGCATGGGATCTCTAATTCAGTTTTCAGGGCCTTGGGTTTTGTCTGTGTCATTCTTTTTAATTCTTATTTTCAATTTCCAGCAAACAAAACCTGTGGCATAACACTGGGGTGCAATGCTTCTAACTGAGGTGCTAACTCAGGATAGAAAAAGGACACATCTTGAATCTCCAGAACTGTGTCCAGAGGTGTGGTGATTTTTTTTTCTCTATCTTTTCATTTTCATACAATCAGAGAAATATTTTGGTTGGAAAAGATCTTTAAGAGTTTTAGTCCAACCACTAACCTATTTTTTTCTTGGAAGACCTTTTCTGATAAGACTATTGAAGCTCCATACCTTAGCTCACAATCTCAGAGCTGGACACAGCTGGAGTGGAAGGCTCCAAACCCAAGTTCAGAGGCATTCTACTCACTCCAGTAATAAAGCAGCTGGCAGATTTTAGTGTCTACAGCAAAGCCTTTTCTAATTACCCAATCAAAAATATATGGAGCTGAACTTGCAAAACAGGTCCAACAAAATTTCACAAATCATTAGGGGAACTAAACTTGTATGATTTGCACAGGTCTTTTACATCTACTGATGAGATGGGTTGTATAAGCACAACAGTCATTACTATGTCACGTTCAGATCTCCAACCTGTACCAAGCCTGAGCCAAAACTAACGCCTGGCATTTAGCTAACCACCATTTTCAAAATGGGACTCATTCCTGGAAACCAGAGGCAACGTTCAGAGCATCTTTCTACAGAAAGAACCACTACTGACTGAAAGCTTAAGATATAGAGGACTGAAGTACTGAACTGAGACTTAGAAGAGCTGTGTTTTTTTTCTAAATCTCAAATGGTTATGCTTCCCTTTAAAGTGGTAGACTTGATTTACAGGGTCAGCAACTGCTGCTATAAACAGGATAAATCTCCAGAGCCTTTGTGTACCCTTTATTGAAGTGAGCCAAAATACACTGCTATTTACTCTGTGTGTGCTTGTATGTTCTGTACCCAGAATTTTGAACAGATGCAGTTCTTATCGGTGAATGAGGGAGGTACTTACTACTCCACCTCCCTCCCTCCCTTTGTAGGATCAACACTAACAGAGGACTAATTCTACAGAATACTGTAAGAGAAAACATAATCCCATATAGTCACTTGGTTCCAGGTATTTATTGCTTTGAATGTTATGCAGACACTGGTATATGGAGGAGGGAATCAAAGACAAAGAAGACAAATGCTAGTATTTAAGATCACAGAATCAATATTACTCCCACTCTGCCTGTTTTTTTGAGTCAGAAAGAGGCTTTTCACAGCTATTTCTCTTAGATGTTGCTAACAGAATCCTTAATAAGATAATAGTAAATCCAAATTCTTCCTCCACTAGCAAATATTGATCAATATAAATTACCTCTACAATTTTTTTCTGTTGTAGACATTTAAGAGTCTAACTTTACTTCTAGCTTGAAATCATCCGTGTCAAGACTAAGCAGAAAGGAAAAGAAGCAAAAGCCTCTCATTTCGCTTTGCTATTCAACTATAATTCAACTATTCATTTATAAAGTCTATACCTCCACAAATGGGACAGTGCGGAGTGTATAAGCCATGGTTCCTGTTGACATGGTCACGGAGATGGCTAATTCCTCAGCTGTGGCTGTGTTAGGATGTGGCATTCCCATGTGCTGAAGGAATTTGGTAAAACACCACAAGTTGGTTCTGTGATAACCAAATAACCTTTCTAAAGAAAATGAATCACTGATATATGTTCCATGGTATGTCAGCTAGGCATTGTGAAGCTTCAATTTAAGTCTATTTAGACAGTCAATCCTAGAATGACACTGAAACAGTGTCTTCGAAGTGAAAGTCACCACCTCTCTCGGCCAGCCTGCCGTAGTCACAAACATTTGGGAAAATGATTTGTTTTCAACACTACTTCAGTTTCAGCTCCTTCTCTCCCTCATCACAACTGATGGTGAAAAATTGAATTGCCACTCTTGTTTAAGTGTAGGGAGAGCCATTCAGAGAACGAGTCATCCCTTCCCTGACTTTATCTCCACACCACTAGTTTCTGTCCCGAGAAATCATGGGCTGGAATGTAGAACAGGCCTGCTCTGGACTCTAACTCCCTCCAACAGAGTCGCAGCAACTCTTAACCCATCAATCACAGAGAAATGCCTTTATAAAAGAAGTTCTTTTAGTTTGTGCACTGCTAAAAGGCTGCACATGAGACTTCAAAAGCTCATGCAAGACTCTGGATGCTCCAGTCATATTAACTGTAGCAGGAATTGATGTCCACATCCATCCTTGCAAGTCTGAAGCACTTTAGCCCATGTCCTTGCTCATAACAGAGATAAAGTGTATTCCCTGTTTACTCAGACCAAATGTTAGGAAACAAATTGCCACTTCAAAAAGTTGTATGCAGTGTGACTGTGTAGGAGGAGATACGATGAATACTTAACTACTACATTAAAGCAGAAGTTACAAGAATGGAGTGGAAGTGTTTTTGAGTTCTCTTCAGAATTGAACAGTGTGTCTGGTTTTACTCAGCACAACAGAACAAGGATTGAGTTCAAAACAGGTAAAAATAAATCATAAACCTGGAAAACTTCCATGCAAAGAGAATGAAAAAGCTGCAAACAAACTTGTGAAGAGAGAAGAGAAATATGAAATAAAAACAGTAATTGTAGAGAAGGTGCTTTTTTTGATCAGCTTGTAACAATAATAAAGGGATAGTTAACTGAAATACCAAATACAATCAGAACTGACTGAAGGAAGTAAATACCCTTTGATACTACGCATCAGGCACCACTGGAACTCATTGCTGCAAGAGACGGTATCAACAATTTGGGGGATTTTTTGCCTTGTTTGTTTTGAAATCTTGCTGTTTATAGAGCTAAAATGAACATTGAATTTCAGGACCAGACAGCGTGCTGGGCTGGACTTGTTCTGTAGATAATTAGAAGCTTATTTCCTGGCCTGTCCCTCTCTGATGTACCATGCCAGGCATGTTATTAATGCTTGCTAATAACTAAGAGGCATGTCTGGGTAATTCCCTATTTTCTTCCAACAATTGGGCAGCTAAGCACATCTTTTCATGATGGGCAATTTCCGTATAGTTTACACTGCACAAGCCTACCATTACTTTGAAAAAAGTAAGGCAATTCTCCACTAACAACCTATCCAATAGAAATGATCATTCAATGTCTGTTTCTGAAACTCATTAAAAAATCCCTTAAGTACTAACAAGCAGAGCTCCTGATTGTGAGGCTGTGGAGTCACAGATTTAGGAAGAGAGCATCTACCTAAGACAAAAAGGCTGGCTGCTGAGTAAGGATCTAACTTAGTAACTGGAAGTTTTGAGTTCAAGTCCTTGCTCCCTCCTAGACTGATGGTATGGCTGTGGACAGGTTATTCAGGACAGGTCTGTATAAGATCATATTTTCTTGGCAAAATTATACCAGAATATCACACCAGCTGAGCCTACTGTGGATACGCTTTGTAGAAACATAAAAGGGTTTCTGCCAGGGAATAAACAATACACTTGCTAAAGATTGTACTGAAAAGATGTTATATAGATGTTTTACATTATATGAGCTATGCATATGGTTTCAGCTGCAAGTTTTTGCTAATACTGTTTGTTCCAGCTCTGTATTTCATAGAAGAAAAAGAATCCCATCTCTTCTCCCATGCCTTAGAGACAGCATGACAGCATTAAGCCATAACCAGCTGTAGGTATCACTAAAACTGGAATGCAGTCCAAGGTAGCTGAGAATCACAGAGATAAAAGGACGACAGTAGCTGAGGATAGCAACAAGGAACCAAAAGCATGTGGTAAGCACTGGCTACCTGACATGAATGTTACAGTACTGTGTTGATGAGCATGGGTGTCTTACATGTCAGTCATCTATGTAACTCTCAACATGCTTTGATTGCTTAAAACCAAACTAAACCAAACCATGCATCTTGCAGAACAGCAAGGAGCAATCTGATCTAGTGTTCTCAAGCATGTCTGAACTTCAGTGATTTAAGACCTTAGGAAAAGCACTAAATGAAATAGCAGCCTTGGTTTTTCTTTGCCTGAGTATCACTTTGATTTGGTTTGTTATTAAGCCAGGCTTTTGAAAGAGTGTTGCTATATGCCTAGGGCCACTGCCTCCCACCACAAAGTCTGGTTTTGCAAAACAGCCAATACATATCAGGAATTAGTAATGAAGAGACCATTTAGTTCATCATGGGGTGTGGGTAGTGCAGTTTACTCCACTTCCCAGTGTTTATACAGCAGCTGTAAGTGAACACCCAAACATATAACCTTAGTTGTGTTAGATAACTTACAGTGAAATGTGCTGTACTTCAGATGGACGCTTGGTGCTGAAAGTCCTAAAGGCTACAGCCATTTTATAGTCTGGGAGCCACAAGGATGTGTGCACTTAATATATTGTGTCATTTAGCACATTTAAGGCAACCCTTAGGTAAAAAATGTACAAAGCCAAAGAATGGTTTCCTACCAATGGATCTCGATAAAGCTGTTTGTGCTTCTCAGGATAAAAGTCTCCAGCTTTATGGGTCACAGTCTGTATGATTTGGCATTGTCAAGTAATGCCTGTACCTGTCTGTAATGCATGTTACTCCCTCAAGGAAGCTGATCTGTTATCCACTGCCTTGAGTCCTTTCCTAGATAATTACCTTGATCTGTACATGAAGCACGGAGGAATGTCTCATCAGCTAAACAATAATTTGGCAAAATCTCATTATCAATAGGGCTCTGGAGAATATAAAATGTCCTAAAAATTAGAGGACACAGTTATCACTCTATAAACACAAAGATTCATCATATAAAATGGGTTAATTAATCCAGTCTTTGACAGATGTGTGTTTGGCTTCTCATTTTTGGAAGGGCTTTCACTCAAACCTGCCAGTTCCAGTGCATATTGTTAACTAAAATTTTCAAGCAATGTCTTTGTTAGGGTTGTCAGTGAAAGCAATGATACTGTGGATCAACAAGGACACCCCAGAAAGCAAAGATGCAGGGGAAATTAGAAAGCATAGCCAGCAGCTTGGCTACAAGAGTTTTGTACTCAGAGATCAGGCTTTGGAATTGATTTATCGATGTGAATGAATATTTTGTTACAAATAGAAGTGGTGAATAGGTGGTAGCTTGCCTTGCAGTCTGCATTATTCTTGGTAACAGATTATACATAATTCACTGTGCATCCTGCTTGAAATGCAATCAAGCATTTGAAAAGAGTGGGGGCTTCTGGTCATATCCTGTTTCCAACAACGCCTTTGAAGCAACTATAGATGATAGATACAATGGGCAATTTCCAGAATAAGTCCCTGGTTGAGATATCTCAGAGGAAAAGAAAACCCAATGCTTAAAAAAAGTATTTAATCTCTGGAATCTTAAAACTGCAACAACCACTCTGAATGTCTCTTCAAACAGTTTTGACCACAGGGACTAAAAGAGCTAGTTTTCTGAGACGGCATGCCACAAATGGCTCACTGTCTCACAGCGGTAGGATTCACTCAAAATTACTTCTCAGCCCCATTTCCTCTTGCGTGGCCTATCACTTACTTCAGTGGGAAAGCTTACCTGTTCTCGGTGGAGAAAAAAGAAATTTCCTTTCTCGATATGTGAGATAATGTCAAAGGCCTGAGTTATACAATGTTATTTAATGTCTGGCTGGCTAAAACTTCCCCTGAAATTATTGTTTTGTGGCAGGGAAGATCCTTTCAATATATGTTGCAGTGAGACACCTCCCAAAGATAGGAACTTAATTCTTCTTTGCTTTAGTAAGACGCTAGCTCAAGTAATTTCATTTAAAATTGCCAATGACAACACTGAGTGCTATAAGCTTTAACTTGTTTATATCAAACCTCTCTTTCAAGATACCATTTCTCCTGCAGCAGACCACATGGTGCCTATTTCATCTAGGGAGGCAGGAGCTGAGATGACTAAGCTGCCTCAGATAACAAGCTCTTAGTTTTCCAAACTTTAAAAAAAGCTGCTTAGACAAAAAGAATATTCGTGGTTGCAGTCTGATAAGAGCAAACATTCAACCATGTATATGCCAGATAGCCTTCTGTGGGGGAGGAAGTAAAAGAGGCGAGCATATGCAAGTTATATGCTGAAATAAACATCATGATAATTTTTGAGGAAACAGCATCATTTATTCCTCCCCCACGCTCCCAAATTGATCACAGAAAGCAAAGGAAAAAAACTCCAAACTTGTATGAATAATGACATAAAACTACCAAATAGCTGTAGAAGCTTTCATCAGAAAAACAATGGCCACACACAACTGTGTTTCACAAAGCCACTCACCCTGTGATCTTAGCAAACATCAAGACTATGGTTTACTTACCTCGGCATGAGGAAAAGGAGGTTCTGGAAGATATACTTTTGTTTGTTTGTTATGACACAACCTTTAAAAGAAAAATAAACTGGGTTAGAGAGATGCGGAAGATCCCACAGCATCTGCTGCCATCTACTGTTATACTTTTTCCAGAGAAAGCCATTTCGTACGTGTGGCATTAGGTTGGCAAAATCACCGATTTGTTCTGCTGCTTCCAGTCTTCCTGTTTAGAGGAACAACAACTACAGGACATGACAACTCAGTCATAGTGAGATTATGCAAAGAAGGTACTAGACAGTTGAAAGTAATTTTGTATGCACTATGTAATAGAACTTCATTTCATTGTCTAGTCCTCAGCTGTTTTTGCAAAGCCAAATCACCTGCCAACAGAAAAACTCCACTTGCCTCATCTCACTTCTCAGCAGTGACTCTTCCTTTTGTTCATTATAATTCAATTCCCCAATGCATTTTATTATTGCAGCTACAATGTTGGTAAACTGCCTCTCATGATGACATAATGCTCACTGTTACCTGCTATTTTACATCAATCATTTATTTTAAAACATAAATATTGAAAGCTGTTGATTAGCTGTAGCCAAACTCCTGATTCATCATGTTATGTAAGTAAAAAAAAAAAACCAAAACCAAAACTTGTCAGAGGTCTGTGTGATGCTACTATTATCTGTCTACACCACTGTCCTGGTGGCTTCTTCTGGGAAACAGTACCCATCTCATACTTCCTTCACTTTATTAAAAAACAATAAGCCTGAGTCAAACTAAATGTGATAAGGTCTAAGAGATACTAAAAGCAGGACACTTCTTTTAGCTGACTAAATAGTAGAACTGGAAGGCTGGAATCCCTGAATTTCAACCCCAGTTTTGACCCCAAAACCTCTGTGGTACACATATTCAACCTCTGCTTCCATTTCCACATAAGTAAAACAATATCTAGCAACAGGACAAGGGGTAAGGGGATGAAGCTGGAACACAAAAAGTTCCTATGCGACCTGATCTAGGTGAACCTGCTTCTGCAGGGGGGTTGGACTAGATGATCTCTAAAGGTGCCTTCCAACCCTACCATTCTGTGATTCTATGATTTGCCTTACACAGAAGTGTTTGGGGTTTGGCTTTTGAATATAAGCCACCACAGTAAAGAAGAACTCAAAAAAACTAGTGTCTGAACACTTGAGTGTCTGAATTGTGCCAGCTGAACACAGCAGATAAAACGACCCAACTGGCACAGATAGCACTCCTACTACTTTGACAGTACTATTATAACAAGATCTATGCAGCTACCACTTCATCTGCTACATAAATTAAATCATCATGTAAATACTAACCAAATAATTGTTTAACAATAAACTATATGAGTCAACAGACGCTGATGAGTACATTGCAGTTGTGCCAGGACACCAAGGCCTAATTTTCTTACTTTCGCTGAAAGTACTGATTAAAATTCAGAAGATTTCAGTTTTCCTGGAGGATTGACTCATATAAGATTTCCATGGCCTCTCTTTTCTTTCCTGAACCCCATATTTAAAAAGCTGGAGGGGAGGAGAGGAATGAAAAGCTAACTTCATCTATTTCATAAACTACAGCACATCTCTGTTTGTAAGAATTCAGTTTTAAGTGATTGGGTTCTCTCCTTTCTATGTCTCAGAATCACAGAATGGTCAAGGTTGGAAGGGACTTCTTGAGATCATCCTGTCCAAGCCTCTGCTCAAGTACTGTCAGCTAGAGCAGATTGTCCAGGACTGCATCCAGTTGGGTTTTGGTGTCTCTTCAGACAGAGACTCCACAACCCTTCTGCACAGTTCAGGTTTGACCATCCTCACAGTAAAAATGTGTGTTTCTTTTGTTGAAATGGAATTTCACATGTCTCAATATGTGCCTCTTGTTCTGTCAGCGGGCCTTACTGAGAACAGTCTGGCTTCCCTCATCTTCACTACTTCCCATCAGGTATTTCTACACATTGATAAGATCCTACCAAGCCTCCTGATCTCTAGGCTGAAGAGTCTCAGCTCATTTTGTGTCATCGTGCTGGCCTCACTCCAGCAGACCCGTGTCATTGTACTGGGGAGCCCAGAACTAGGTACAGGGCTCTCTATATTGTCTCACAGGGCTGAGTAGAGAAGGATTCCTTTCCCTGACTTACTGGCAGTGCTCTGCCTAGTGCAGCCCAGGACACCATTGGCCTTTTTTTGTCGTGAAAACACATTGCTGACTTGAAAAAAAAGGAAGCCTGAAAAAAATCAACTTTGTCTATATAGGGAGACCATGGCGTAGTTTTGGGGCCACTAGATAAGACATGCTAACAGGCACAGCTAAAATTTCAAGTCAGGTACGTCATTTAATCATCAGTGTAAGTACCAAAAAAGACAGATTATTTGAGTTTGTACGTTCTATAGGAAATGATGCTTCCCTAATTATAGAACATCTACTTACACATGCACACACACCCTCGTGACTCAAGAAACATGTTCACAATTCTAATGAAGTATAGATTAGAGTATGTCAAGCAGAGATAACCTGCCTTTATCTATTTACCATAGCTAAGTGTGGGAATCGAGTCCAATGCAGCAGCCCTTTAACAACCTACCATTCGGCAAAGATCTGGGAGAACTCGAGGGAGCTGTTGGCAACAGGTGAGATAAAATAAAAAGGGACATTGGAGAGTCCAGCAGAGTCAATGTACTGATACAGGCACTCCAGCAGATCATATATCACTCCAGAGGGGTAACAGGGAACCAGAACGTTTCCTCCATTCCGGACAGTCATAGCTAAGGAAGGCAGGAAGTTAAAATTAGTTAACAGGATCCATATTTCATTTTTGTAATACAAATCCTTTCATTCAAGTATTACATAAGGTATAGGAAGAAGCTATTGCATTATTAGCAGAACACTTAACACATATGAATTGGGAGAAACACTTCTGATCATGAAATACTTTTATTTACTGCCTTCTCCAGGGTTAGTGGAGCAAAAAAAGGTCAGTCCATTATTAGCTGGGGAGTACAAAACAGACTGAGCACATGCAAAACTCCTGACAGGAGAGGGCGGTCTTGCACTGGCACATGAGGATAAATGTGTGCCACAAAACACTTTACCATCAAAATAAACCCTGCTCCATCTATCAGCTGTCCCCGAGAGTGGAAGGACAACAGTTCATGAGTCTCTGCTGAAAGCACTGCACATGTGTTCTGTACTCAGTTTTCAGGTCTCTAAGATGAAGGGCTGAAGATGTGGTTAATTCAAACAGCTCTCAAAGCTGTAAGAGGGTGGTGGAGTGTTTCTCCTTTTTAAAAACTAAATATTTCAGTCCTTGTGATATAAAAAGAACAGTTTAAAACCTCTACAAATTGTAGACTAGAAAAAAATGAGGAAAGGAGAAAAAAATAAGTTTTACTCTGTAGTTAAGCCAGATCTGAGCACAACAGCAAAAGCGTGTACGGAACAAACATTTTGTCCTCCTGGCAGAATGAATCACAAAAATGTTCTACCTTATGGGAAAAGGGAAATACTTTGTCTAGCTCACTGAGCAATTGCTGCCTCACTAGGATTTCGTCTGTGGTCCTGGGGTAAAACCATCTACTGATGTTAATTGCAGTGCAGCAGCACTAACATTAAGCATCAGAGCATTACACAAAAAGCTGTGAAAAAGCCTGAAAATGCATACATTACATCCCACCATAATCACTTCCTGGACTTCAATTTATTGACAAGCTTTGATGGGGTATGAATTTAGCACATTAAGGGTCTTTTTTGCCCCACCTACAGGCTCAAGGAAGATTTTTATGCCTGAGAAAGGCTTGGAGAGCCTAGGGAAATGCAGACTCTGTAGTAGGATTTTTCACATGCATTTGGGTGCTTAACTCCTTTTTGGCAGTCTGTATCTACTGCATGCTGCTCCCAGCAGCTAGTGGTCAAAGACACCTTCTGTATCAGATATAACTGCAATGTAGTGAGTTTATTGCCTAGGCTTTCTCCAGGTCACATACAAACTATACCATCAAAATACTGGAGAATATGAATAGCAATATTGTACATTTGTCTAGAACCTGAAATATTACAAAACATCCCAGCAATGTGTTATTACATTATCCCTCTTACATCCATAAGTCTAAACTATCCTATCTGTAAACAGGATGGGAAGAGAGGAATGAGGAGATTAAGAATAATATTTTCAAAGCCATCTGGAGGCTGAAAGTTAAGCCTCTGGCTCCAGGAACAGAATTTGCATTGCTTCGTTATACACCTAAAAATTCTGCATAGAGGAAAGATAAATAACTATATTCCCAGCAGCAGGGATGCTGCATGGAGCAGAGACAGGGGATGCCGTGCCCGGTGTATTAGTGATCAGTGGAATGTGCTAAGGAAAAGGGTGTGTCTGTTGCTCTGTCTCTGCTTTGAACTGGCTGAAACACAAAAGTGTATATCTCCATAAAACAGCTTCCTTCTTCTTTCACCCAAGCACAAACTCGTTTCAGCCATTTAAGACAAACAGCTCCCTCCTACCACTGAAAAGGCAGAAGCGTTATCTAAAGACTGGCTGGTTAAAGAATTTGTCTGGTATATGAAAAACATGGGTTTCCTTCCTAAGCCTCAGAGTCTGAGACATAGACATAGCTTTCCCCTCCCTGCAGCCATAGGTTCCCTATGGAAACCTCAAGCCTTTTCTGTTGAAACAAACAGAAGCTCAAGATTTCTGGGGCCATAGAGAAAGTAATAGAGGGTAAGGATAGAGGAGCAGTTAGCATCTGCTCCAAGTCGCAGATGCTAACTTGAGTTTCTGTTCCCAGGCAAACCACACAGCTTGTTATCAATAATTAATATAAAAGTCACAATCCAGGGACTGGAGCACCCTTCCTGTCAGCTGCCCTACTGTAGTGGGTTTGTGTGGGCAGGTTTTGATAGCAGGGGGCTACAGGGGTGGCTACTTTAAGCCAAGAGCTGCCAGACTTTCCGTGTGTGTGACAAGGCCAGTGCCAGTTGGCTCTGAGAGGGACCCGCTGCTGACCAAGGCTGAGCCCACCAGCGATGGAGGTAACACCTCTGGGACTGACAGGTTGGAGAAGGGGAAGAAGCTGCTACACAGAGGCAAAACTGCAGCAGCAGAAGGGAGTGAGAATGTCAGAACATCATCTCCACAGACACCAAGGTCAGTGAAGAAGGAGAAGGAGGAGGTGCTCAGGCATCAGATTCCCCTGTGAGCTGTGGTGCAGCCCATGGTGAGGCAGCTGTGCCCCTGCAGCCATGGAGGCCACAGGGCAGCAGAGACCCACCTGAGCCAGGGAAGGACCCTACACTGGAGTGGGTGGGTGCCTGAGGGAGGCTGAGACCCTATGGGAAGCCCATGCTGCAGCAAGTTCCTGGTCGGACCTGGGAACCCATGAGAGGAGCTCACACCAGAACAAGTTTGCTGTCAGGACTTCTGACCCCGTGGGAAGGATCTTACACTGTACCAAGGGAAGTGTAAGGAGGCCTCCCCGTGAGAAGAAGCAGCAGCAGAGACCATCTGTGATGAACTGACCATAACCCCCATTCCCCATTCCCCATTCCCCTGTGCTGCTGCAGGGGAGGAAGGAGAGACCCAGGAACAAGGGAGGGGTGGGGGAAGGTGTTTTAAGGTTCAGTTTAAGGTTCCCATTTCCCTACTCTGTTTTGATTGTTTGTTAATAAATCAACTCAATTCTCCCCAAGCTGAGTCTGTTTTGCCCATGCTGGTAAATGCTGAGTGATGTCCCTGTTCTTATCTCCACTAGTGAGCCCTCTGTTACATTTCTCTCTCCCCTGTCCAGTTGAGGAGAGGGAGTAAAAGGACTTGGTGGGCACCTGGCAGCCATTCAGGGCTAAACCACCACACCTACCCACTGGGCTAGGGACCCAGGGTTGCTGGCCTTTTGACTCTCACGTTCCTGGCAGCACAGTGCATGAAACTGGCCTGGTAAATACTCAGGAGGGGAAAGGACAGTGACACAGCTATCCCACCACTGATCAGGTTCTCTTTGACAACTTTTTGGCTTAGAATATACAACTGAGTTCTTTGGTGTAAGTTTGTATGTGCTGCGATCAGCACAGCTAGGCACTACTTCTTGAGGGTGCTCTTAAGTGGTTCCATAAAGGGATAAGAATTCCCTCTCAGCTTCTCTGAAACAGGGATGAGAACCTTTATAAGCATATTGCTTTCTATGGAAGCAGGTCCAATCTGGTTCTCTGCACCACTATGGCAACTTTCTATAGCTGTCAATAAGAGGACATATATACTTGAAAGCTGCTTAAAGCCTCATTTATCTGTGATGGATGTACTCTCTTGATAAAAGTTGTATAATAATCTTGGCATTTCAAATTTAGTCTCCTTCAGTAGCTCTATAACAAGTTGTCCAATTTACAACTCACAATGAGATACTTGCTTTTTGAACAGCTGCTACCACAAGGTCAAGTTGGCACCTAAAAAGCAAACTGTACTCTTTCCTGCTTTATAGCAACACACACACACACACATACACACACACACAGAGAAGCACGACTGCACACGAGCACAAAGTATCACAAACTGTCCCTGCAGACAGTCTGGCAATCTTGCTGATGATGCCCAAGGTAATGTAAAAACACAATTGCTTTTCTGGAGCTGCAGAGTGCTGGTGCTGTAGTGGTGAGCATAATAAAAAAAAGGAGTTTGGACTAAACTGAGAAGAACTTGGAGACGTGACAAAGTATGGTGTCAGTGCTGCACACGCAATGTGGAGAGGAAACCATGCATGTCCCTGGGTAATAATGACAATGAGTGTCTGCAGCTCTACATGCTGGGATGAAAGCAGAGATCAAGGTGAAATTTTCACACTTCTACTTCATAACACTTATTCACAAACACGCTGTTAGCTCATGATACACATCTTTGGTAAATTCCTCATGTCTGCTTTAGAGTTTTTACCTGGTGTATTCTGAGCTTCTTGTGAAGTCTCCTGAACATTCTGGAAATGGGAGATATAAATGAAACTACTGTGCTCAGCTTGCCTACTCTGTTGCTTTTCCCAGTTATCTATTGCATTTTGGATTTTTTTACATATTTGAAAGAAAACTGCTTCACTATTTCTTCTCCTGATGTTGAGTAGATGTGCAAATACTGCTGGTGTCACATAAAAGACAGCCCTACAATTGCATCATTCGTCGATTTCTTAAATTTCTTCAGGTTGCTGTTTTTAGGCAAATATCTCTTAAATTCCATATTCTTACACTGACATTATCTTAAATATTTATCTTCCTTAGGTCTTCTCTAATTTTCTAATTTCTCTGAGTTTGTATCTTTCAAGATAGAAGCTGTCTTGAAGACCCTCTGCAAAACCCTTAATCAGAATGTTCAGAATGTTTCTGTAAACCAGAACAACTTGTGCAGATAAACACCCACCTGTACCTACACATGCATCACATTTATTTATATGCATTCATCTTTTAGATTCTGCTTTAGCCCAAGCTATGTCTCTAAGACTTTGTTTAACTTATAAAAGCATTTTAGTTAACAATGGTCTCCCCCTCATTTACTCAGCATTGCAGTTCAAGACACGAGTGACCACCAAGGTGCTTGCTGGAGCACATTGGCAGCAGAACACCACAAACCACTCCATGGCCCCTCCAGTATAAGGTCAGCTCAGACTTGTTTCCTTGATGGTTTAAGTTAAAATGATAAGATGTGATCATGCCACCATCTGTCAGGGTGACAGTAATACCCATAAAGGGAAAGAGAAGGGCAACACATCTGGATCCAGCACAAGAAGGTCACCAAAGCTTATCAGTGACATCTCGTAGGGTAATAAAATTAGCAATGCTAAAAAACAATGAAAACACAGACCGTAATACACACACACATATATAAACACACACACGGCTTAGGAAAGGAAGTCACAGGTGTTAAAGAGTTTTCACAGCTTCAAGTAGAGGTTGAACAAGTTTTCTGCAAGGAAAGTCCACTGAACATTACTAACTACATAAAAGCCAGGTCTGATTCAGAGAATTCTTGAAAAGAAAATACTTGAAGGCTAGGCAATTACAGGGGGAATATATTACACTGCCTCATCCTGCTCTTCTACTCTTCTCTAGACATCTGCTCATGATCCCTGCTGAAGCCAAGATGGCGGCAGAGAGGATATTTGGTGTAATTCAAGATTACAATTCTTACAAAATGCCAAATCACACTCTCTTAAGAGACATTTAAACAACAAAGAACCATGCTGACCTCGTAACTCGTCTCTTCATTTAAACAAAACTCACGTAATTTTACCTGTACATTCCACAACAGGACCCAGGACTCTTGTTTGAACTGAAACTTGCGCTAAACAGGGATGTCTGATTTTGATGGAGGAATCTGCCATACCCTTTGTATTATTTGCCTTCCAGTACCATGGCAGCCTCATGGGACTGTAAGACAGTATATAGATATTCAGCATCTGTGAATATGCACCAGGATTTTTAAATGGAAAAAAAATTCTGAAGTATTGTGGTTTCTTTCTTTTGCAAGAGTGCATTCACATGTAAAAAGTAAGACTAAGAATTGTTTGCACTTCAATTCTCAGCCTTATTCTGCAACCTTGGGCAAGTCACCTAAATACTGCAGCTCAAATTTCTCTCAGGTGTGTGATGGGGATCAGAACACTTGCTTACAGGGAGGATTCCCCGATTTAGATTCCTAATGTCTTTTGATAACCTTTGTGACAATTCTCCTATCATGAGCTTTTCAGTCTTATTTGTAAAAAGTAGTTAGTTTAAAATAAAGGGAAGATCTCTGATAAAAGAACAGGCAATATGCAGCAGGACAGACGTGAGAAAGTGGTTTGATGACAGAAGGGTGAGAGCATAGAGAAAGTGAAGTGGGGGAAGGGGAGAAAAGGAGAGACTAGTACTGGATGTGACATCCAAACTGGCTGGAAAAGGCTAGAAAATGCTGCCATTCACACTGATATCACAGCTTTGCAATTATCAGCTTTTCCAGCTGTGAAAGCATCTGATTAGGTTTTATATTTCTGGGATCTATAAATATATCCTGATTTATTTTTTTTTAAACAGAGTTTGTGCTATTTGCTTTTCATATATTTAAAGATCAGGTGTAAGAAGGGAAGCAGATGTGCTTGTTTTCAAATCTGAAAGTCATAAAAAGCATGTAAAGATTTTACACTGGCTGACATAAAGGAAGGAAATAGTAATATTTCAGCTGGGAACAATATCCAAAACCTAGGCAACACATAGTCTGTTGGCAGCTAAGCGACATACTTAGTCAAACCAAGAGCAGCAGATGATTAAATCTCATTATACCTGTTCCATTCCAAAACATTTTAGGTACAACTTGTGTCTCTCCAAGCACTTACTGTATTAATGACATCAGGAGCACATCGTAAAATCTAAACAGCTAGTTTTATGCCAGAAGCTATAGCTGGACAACTTAATTCCAGGAATCTCAGAATTATTTCCCACCCAAAGCAATGAATAAGATGATAAAATCAGCAAAAAAATTATTTCTGCGACCTACCCAGGTTGCTGCAGAACTCTCCTACCATGCCATCTGGGTTAGCCGTAGGGATTTGGGTAAGACCCGTCAGGATGAGAACATCACTGTTTTTAAGAGAAGCCTGGTCCATGGGCTGGAACAGAGCACAGTGAAACAAAATGAGTAACGTGAGAGTTATAATACAGGTTTCTCTGCACAAAAAAGACTGCAATATATAACACTGACCAAGAAGGAGAACACATGGAAGACTTTAAACTTAACATCCCTCCATCTGCAGAAACTTAACTGAAGTTAATAAAAACATATACCACTGTTTACCTGCATACTACAGCCCAAAACAAACAACAGAACTGTAACTGGATCCAGCTCGAAGTAGTCTCCACAGACTAATTGTTTCATGGCCTCAGGAGCTGAACATTGAGAAGGCAGTAATTTTCTGTAGTACAGCCAGGTATGGTTTGACACTTGCATTCTTACTTCCCCCTGCACTGGTTTCCACCTCACTTCCATCTGCAAACCGAGGTGTCAGCTTTGATTTCCAGGGTTCACTGTCTACAGAGGGCAGTAGCATTTTTCTCAACCGTTCAGTGGGTTCTCTGAAGGGGATAGGACCAGCAAAGGACTTTGGACTTGAAGCCCTTAACTTTGTGTAGGAAACTGAATGCCACACCAGGCTGCCTCCCGACTGTGAAGTCTGCTCTTCTGCCTGCAGTACTACAGTCGACTTTCAAATATTCATTTGAGATTTGTTTGCAAAGCCCTTTTTCAGAAGTCTGGTTTTGTGAAATGGTAAATGACTACTGCTGGTGGAAAAGAGAAATTGGTTTAGATTCCTTAATATTGATGATTTTTGTTTATTTATCTAATAAATAATCACTTACACATATTAATTTCTTGATGTAGCTACAATATTATAGGTCAAATAGACAAGAATTTCCTTAAAAGCCAGTAGCTGGAAACAAGTAAAAAAATCAAAGCTTCAACTGCACCAAAAAAACCCATACAAAAAGTAGTGCTCCTAATGCAACACCAGAGCTAAAATAATATAGAAAAGTTGACTTGTCTTACCAGTCCCCCTTAGTGAATCAGACTAGCATTATGGTCTCCTCCAATTCCTTTCTTTGAAGCGTATGTTAGAGGCTAAGCTATGTCAAAGTGACCTCTGATCCACTGGGTCGACAGTGTATGTTATACTGATGACCTACAGTCATAGGTACAATCCCAGGTTATGTGGTTAAAATGCTGACAGTAGCCATCACAAGCATCTATTCGTGCCATGTCTGCTTCCTGGGGAACAGAAGAGTTTCTACCTGTGGTTCACAGATGTAGCAGACAGGTTGATGACTATCGGGTCCAAAGAAATCGCGTGGTAGCTTGGCCTCTGGCAGACTGACGTTAAACATTGCTTCTGCCTCCACTGTGCATAAAGGCTCAGATTTTTTTTTTCCCATGTCTGATATTGGCATTGTATTAAAGCAGAATGAAAATGCAGTTTCATTTCTCTCCATTAGGAAACATGGAGTAGATATTCAGAAGCTACACTGAAGTGTGACTGTATGTTACACTTATCACAGAATCATAGAATGGTAGGATTGGAAGGTACCTTTAGAGATGATCTAGTCCAAATCCCCTGCAGAAGCAGGTCCACCTAGATCAGGTCACACAGGAACATTATTTACACAATAAATGTGTATTCTTTATATCCAAAATTTAGCATGATTCAATCTTGAAAAGGTAAAACCTCTTCTCTCTCTGCAGATGCCTTTAGCTATGGTAAAAAGGAAACTTTTAGCCTTGCTCTGGGCTGGGATGCACTTCCCACAGCTACTATCCAAGTGAAGGCGGGCAACTGCAGCCAGCTGCATGGTGTTTTGTGTGGTTATTTATTCTCAGGAGACTCTCTTTAGTCTCACCAACCAGAAAAGACTTCTATCAGAGGAGACTTAACAAAGAGACTTCCTTTACTGAACTTAGAAGCTCACTGTGCAGTTAATTCTTTTGCTCAGTCCCTCAGTGCCATTCTCAAGTAGTTGAGAAAGACCTTGCTCTCTTAAACATGCAATGGAATTTCATATCAACTTTGACAGAAGTTTATGGTGTGCACCAGCTTGTAGGACCAGACCTGTTACGAGATTTATTGCAATCTTTGACTCTCCACAGCGTGTCCATGAAAACGAAATGCCAATAATGCAATAAAAAATCATATTGAATCTGCCTGTGATAATGTACATAATGATTATGCCATATTAGATACGCATAATTTTAGCTGCTACTGCACTGAGAGGGCTTGCATTGATTTCTGTGGGTTAATGTAAAGAATATGTCTTAAAAGGCTTTTAGTGACATGTCTGAACCTGTGCTGTCAACTCCTGTTCTCCACTTCAGTGGCAAAGGTGACAATTCCAGCCTCAGTGAAGAGCGAGGCAAAAATTCTCAATAGAAACCACCTACTAGAAGACAGAAGTAAAGGGAACAATTAATGGTGCCAGACCAAACTCCCAAACAAATCTTTTAAAGCTCCTCAGTTCTCTTCAACGGCTATGAACATGGTCTTGTTGAACCCTTCACTTGTGAAGAAGTTACTTCTTCACTTGTGAAGTTACTCCTGCTGCTGCATCTAAGATCAACCGAACAGTCAGCACTCAACTCCAGCTACTCCGTGCATCCTGAGCCATGTCTAAGATAACTGGTTCACTTTCTATCTGTTATTAATGACAGAATCACAGAATCTCAAGGGCTGGAAGGTACCTCGAGAGATTTGTCTAATTCAACTCCCCTGCCAGAGCAGGACCACCTCAAGTAGGTCACACGGGAACTCATCCAGTTGGATTCTGAATGTCTCCAGAGGAGACTCCACAACCCATCTGGGTAGCCTGTTCCAGTGCTCCATCACCTCACAGTGAAGAAATTCTTCCTTGTGTGCCTTTGGAACCTCTTATGATCCAGCTTGTACCCGTTGCTCCTTGTCCTATCATTGGACATCACTGAGAACAGCCTGACTCCATTCTCCTGACACCCACCATTTACGTATTTTTAAACATTAATGAGGTCAGCCCTCAGTCTCTTCTCCAAGCTAAAGAGTCTCAGATCCCTCAGCCTTTCTGGACTGATTATTACAGACATACCATAACTCTCTGCTGACTATAGAAGTAACCTAGATGTAACTTAAAATTTCAAGAAAACTTTAAGCTGTAATTTATACGACAGAAGTGACCCCACTCTCTTCCCATGCTAATTCCTACCCATGCTGTCACCTCCACTGTGTCAGCACTTAAATCCCAGTGCCAGCAGAAAGGGAGAAGGAGGGAAAGACTAGGTAAGTAGTTTTGGTTAGGTGAGATGAACCTTATCCTGTTTGCACCTTGAGAGAAGGAAATGCTTTCCAGGCTGTTACTGTGTATATTAAACACTACGTAAGAGGAAGAAGTATTTTTCTATTTGTATGGCTAAATAGTCTGTGTCTTTGCACTCTAAACAAACAAATGGTCAACTGAAGCTCATTTTCAGTAACTACAGAGACATTTCCAGAAGGTTTTATTACTATTAAGAAAACTCTGGGTATGTTTTTACATACACATATGCTGATTAATTGGATATTATTTTTAAAACAAAACAGCAATTGTTTTCATATGCTGTTAAAAGACAGGAATTCATTTTGACTGCTCACGATGATTCTATGGAGAAACAGGTTAGAAAACCAATTTTTTAATCCCTAATAAAAAAAATGCTGATTGTGTTGAATACAGTTCTGACTCTGTCCCGATCAAGATATTGTTTTCATTACATATTGTCTATCAAACATCAAATAAATGAAGAGCCTGTTGGCAGCTCAGGAAAAACCACCAGTCATTACAGAATCACCATGTTGTAGTAGATTGTAGTGGTGTTCACAGGGACTAAGCTTGGACAAAAAACATCCATTGTCTTCAAAAACCATCTGGAAGCAAGTAAAGAGACAATGGTGGTATCTGATATGCAGATGTTTTCTGGTAACATTTGTGATGTGGTAAATAACAAAAAAAGTGCAAATTGAATGTAATTTCAGCTATCTGGTAAACTATTTGGTCAAATCATGTGTTAGTATAAAATAATGCACAGTGCAATGGACCACAAAGTGCTAAAGACTGAGGCGCTCTTGGGACAAAGCAACACTGTCAGCAGAATGAATAGTTCAGGTTTCAGCTCTTGTTAGCAAAGTCCCTAGGGTTTAAGGTAGCCTCAGAGTACGTGTTACTGCACTTGTTAAAGCTGAAACTGCCTCTTCCTCTGCCTCAGGTTGCAGTGAGTGAGTGCAGAATTGCTGCTCATGGGCTATGTGCTTACCAGGCAGTTCATTCACACACTATTCTCTGCCATGTGGAGGTAATTTCCTTACAAAATAAAGGTGGTTTAACCAGAAGTCTAACCTGATAAACTGAATCACCATTTTATGTCAATGAAAAGGAAACACTCAGTTGCCAAATTACTTCTTACAGTTCAGTTTCTCCTCACAGGAATATTGCATTCATATATTGTCAAATACTGCTGCTGCTCCTTCACTACATGGGGATGAAAATAGCACAACCCAGGCCAGGATGAGGCTGAGGAGAAAAAAGGATTTAGAGTCTCTGACACATTGCATGCAGCTAAGTACAGACAGACTATTAAGGATGGTTTATCTATTGTAGTTGTTCAGCTCCTGAGATCAAGCTTTTAAATGAAGGATGCTCAGAAGCAAAGCTTTACCTTGGGGGAAACTACTTACTGATCGTGAACCTGACACATTTTCTAAATTATTTTTAAATACCTTCTGCTAATATTGCTTTTAACTATTTTGACAGCTTCTGAAGCACACAGTACTGAGAACTTCAAGCCATTTTTTGCACTAAGAATTTATGGACGTAGAGAGAATTAATTTACTGGAAATTACATCTACAGCACTATAAAGACTTTGCCCTTAGCAGATCAGGGTGGAAAAGTTGGCAGCCAGTTAGCAATCATTTCTCCCAAGGAAGGATGTTTCAGAAGTGATATAGAAGCAGTCTGTGAACTGTCTGTAAAGACTCTTCAGTGAAATATGGATTTTTTTTTAAAAGTCGCTAATGTTCTATTGTTTAAT
Source organism: Urocolius indicus (assembly GCA_013401255.1). Lineage (NCBI taxonomy): Eukaryota > Metazoa > Chordata > Aves > Coliiformes > Coliidae > Urocolius > Urocolius indicus. Next base: position 97,601 of record WBNH01000159.1, on the reverse strand, counting down.
TCTGTTGAGAATTTCCTATTTAAGGTGAAGGAGAATTTCACAGCTGGCAACTTATCATCAAATAACTGATAACAAGGAAATTCAGTTATCTTTCCATAGTAAATACTGATACCTCCCCACTTATTAGGGTAGTATTTCTTCTCAGTGCCCGTGATGTTAGCTCACTGCTTACAGACATACCTTAGCATACCTTCTGTACTACACCTGATCCCAGCTGCAGTAAGCCCCTCAATTTATTTTGAGCAAAACCACTTACCCCTATAGAGGACAAAAAAAAGTCAGGGGCTGTACCTGAGGGTGTGTTGTAAGTAGAGAAGATCCTGAAACATAGGAAACTTTTTCATAGTGTGACTGAATAATCCAATTGGAACTTCCAAGAGCGTAACCTGAGCTGAGAGGGGTGACCTGCACGGCACCAAACAGCTCCTGAAACACACAGCAAGAGACATTAACTTGAGCAAGCCCCCAAGAGGAAGTCAGAACAGGTTATTTTATCATCAGTGATATTAATTTTAAAAGTAGTTCTGCTATTCAAAGTCTTTATGACGGTAGTTGAGCTTTATGCCTGCTGTTTTTGTTTTCCCATGTCTAACAGGACACATGCTCTGAGAAATCCTTTTGTGAGGTAATGCCTCAAGTCTGTCTGGCATATGAATTCTATGGCACTGAACCATAACTCTAAATGGAGTAATCAACTGAGGTGTTGATCCTTTGTCTGCCTTTGCTGTACTGAAGAAGCTTGTAGAAGCTTTACGTGTTTGAAGACTCTGTACTCCCTTAGGCAAATTTTATTGGTATTGGCCAGCAGGAAAGAAGGAAGGACAAGTAGCTTTGTACTGATGGAAAACTGTTTTGCCATGGAAAATATCAATTTAGCTTCAAACATACTCAGTTTCTAACTTCATTTCTTCTTAAATGCTATCTACTGGTGACTCAGAAAAAAAATCCCTGCAAACTCAATTCAAATTTCAGTTTCAGCTCTAAGCATAAGCAACCTGACCGTTGTCTCCTTTCCAGGTGTCATTAGAAAGTGTATTGCTTTATCTGTACACAGTAATGCGTTAGTCCTGTTTTGAGAAAGGAAAATTAAGCCTCCATGTATACCTCATTAATGTGTTCTACTTTCTGGTTACTGAATAATAGAACAAGCATCTGGTTCATGCAGTACTAATGGTTTTTCTAGTATCTCAATATATATTTGGATGCACTGCAAAACAAGGCAGGGTCCCATCCCTCAGTGTGTAAAACAAGGCTCTAGATTCTGCTGATATGCAGACACGTGACACAGACAACAAAACATTCTTAGAGCTGCCACCCATCTTAGGGTTAACTGACTAAATAGAGTACGATAATATTAAAAGTTAGCTGTAGAAAAGAGATAATGTTTCTTTTGTCAGTAACTATGAAAGAATGATTGGTTGAGATGCACAGACCTAAAATAAGGTGTGATACATCCATAGTGTGAGGACAGTAAAAAATGAACAGTAACACCCATGGACACTGAGGAGTCCAAATGCCCTCAAACTGTTCAGTTGCTGGACAAAGCTGCAGCTGTTACTTATGTGAGCAGTCATGTTAGTGATGGCTCGGGGTCTTTTTTCACCAGCTGTAATGCAGCACCACACAAACCCAAATCCACCAAATGTAGTACACAGCAACATTAGTTACTGTTCCAAACTGTCTTACACATAAACAGCAGCCTCCAAACTTCAGTCACCCATTGCTTAAGAAAAAGGAGGGGGGGAAAAAAAAGCTTTGTGTAAACAATTCAGTTTAACTACCTTTTTATATCCTACAGCTCTGCGCAACAATAGCAAATACNTCAACTCCGAATTTCAAGGTGTGCCGCCTTAAAATCGGACTCCCTGAGGAAGAGGAGAAACAAATGGATACTCCCTGATCTCACCAAACAAGAACCTTTCCCCAGGAGCAGACTGAGAGACATTCAATATAATCTTGTCTTGCTTTCCTAGGCTAGTGTAACTAGTTCTTACATGGGATTTCAAGGGAAAATAGAAAAGAAAAGGCATTTCCAGAGAAGAGCTGGGAAACAATAAGCTGTTACTATTGACCTGAGGACAGCTTTACAGGTACTCACAATTTTCTGAGAATACCCCACCAGCTGGATCTTACTGAGCGCAGCATTCACTTCTGGCATGGTGTAGCACTTTCTCCACATAGACACTTCCACTGCATCCTTCAGAGGGGCAGGCAGCAATCTGCAAAGATCAATGGGCATTTTCAGAACTTCCTGATGGACCACCAGCTTTTATTCCCATTTATATTCTCCAGATCTTAGGGTTTTTATCTTTATTCTTTTTATTTTAAATATGCCTGGTGCTTCAAAGTCAGGAGGAAGACTTTCTGGCTGTTGAGGAGCTGAACCACACTGCCCATTTTCCCTCACTCTTCAGCTCTGTTGTTCCCATCCAGTCCTTTCATCAATAAAGTAGCCGTGATGAAGGTGTTACAGCAACTTTTAAGAATTAAAAAACTGCCACAATCTTGTGATTAAAATACAGCTATCAGACTATGAACAAAGGCTGTCTCTGCTCTCATTTTGTCACCAGTCATTTGACCCTGCACCTCAGCTTCCCTGCCTTCAACTTGGATACCCCACTTGCCTTCCGAGTGCACTGGCAAGGCTACATTAGCTGACGCTGCAGAGCTCTTTGAAATCCCCTACACGGAAGTATTTAAGATGTTTTACACCAAAGTAAAATCCATCCATTCTGCTCTTCACAGACATAGCAAGTTAGCTGGACAGCGTTGTCAAGGGAAAAAGTGAACTGTAATGTCACAGGCTGTAAGAGAGATGGCTAACTTCAAGGGAAATAAATCTTCCTCAGCAACATGAACAGAGGCAGGAAGCAGCACAGCTGCCAAATGCATAAGAATAGGATTTTTTTTTTTCTTTGTATATTAAACCAATGCTAAATCAAAGGCTAATTCAAACCAATTTCCAAAGATTTATGGAAATTGGTCAAGTTTCTTTGATCAATTTGTTTAAAGGAATTTAATTTATTGTTATATCTACTAGGTCAGTGAACTCCTCCATAATTTAAGATACTGAAGAAAGGACTAAGGCCAGCTATTGCCAAGACTGCTGTACAGGTCTAGTGAGATAACTGTAATTCCAGCACACACTGGCTGAAAACATTGTGCTTAAGGAAACAAACAAAGCCTTCAAGGTCTTTTTTGGGAAGTCATAAGCAACAAAAGGCCAAACAATGTGGATCGTTGTCCACCATCCCACTGAAGCAAATTGCGTGTAAAAGCCTTTAACCTACCATAAGAAGCATTTAGTGTTGGATGCTTTCAGGAGCTTCTCTTCTGGGAAGAGGAGAATATATCTCCAGGTAATGGAGAAAAGTGGGGAATTGTCCTCGGTGACCCAAGTAAAGTTTATATTAGCCTTGACTCTCTGGCTGTGCTGTAAATGTAGTCTGATCCCTAACAAAGACCAGTGGAACCAGTTTCTGGTGGTTTCGTTCTTCCCTGAGTGGCACACAGAGGACTGATGGTTCCTCAGATGTCTGCCTGCTGGCAAGCAACCTGTCACTCACACTTTTAAAATTTGTACAGAAAGTTCCTAGAGGATATATTAAAGTCTGGAGTGAATCTACTAACACTGTAGCAACATCCTATTACGGATGACCTCATAACAACCAGATGCATGTGGGTAGACACCAGGGCAGCCGTCTACAGCTATAAAACAGATACACAGGTATTGTGAAGCAGCATAGCCCAGTGGTTAAGATAGAAAATTTATGCTTAAGAAACTCAGAGGCTTGTATTCTTAACTAGGCATGCAAAGGATAACATTTAGTACATGACATAAGGTTTTCCTGTTTGAAGGGAGAGGAGGACAGCGGTACCAAACTAGATCAGCATGCTGGCCTTTCTTGTCCACATCGTCTCAGGAAACAGTCGTTTCAGACACTTTACACAAAGATGTAAGAAACCATCAAACAGGTAGTCAACAAAGTGTCTTTCATAAGGCAAACTTCCTCTTTGGCCCCCTGAATCCTAGTGAAAGATGCCCTGGCTGAGCACCTATACAGTTTCCGTAAGATTGATAATTTAAAATAAAAACTAATGGTAATAAAACATGCTAAGCAATTAGTTCAGACTGGATCTGTTAATGGAAAAAAATGTAAGCCACTATAATGAACTTATTATATTTTATACAGTATTTGCATATAAAATGCTTCAATGCTTTGTCTAATGAAGATGATAATACTTTGTGTTTTATACCAACTATTTAGAGTAGAACTAGCTGAACTGTAAAGCAGTAACGGTGATTGATCAGCCTGAAAAATTGAAGTTAGACTCTGAAGTCATAAGTATTCTGTTCTAGCAACAGTCAAGTATTCAGAAGAAAACTCACCAAGGATCACATTTTCTTAAATAACGGATGTCAGTCCAACCCTGCATGTGCTATTAGCTAGGTGTTAATTTGTGGATTGGTAGAAATTTGCTCACATGCTATAATAATCAGTTCCATTCCTGCTTGCATGACACTTGTCTCCAGGAATCTCAAAACGCTTTGCAAACATTAATTAAGTCCCTGTATATCCTCCATGGTGGACAGGAACTGCACTTTATAGAAGTGTAAGGAGACGAAGGATGAAACTCAAGAGATCAGGTGGGACTCAATCAGAAAGAGAGTTCAGATTTGTCCTCCTGTTCCAGTTCACAGACAACACTGGTTTGTACTATATTGCCAGAGTTCATGTTATATGAAATTTTATTACTAAACAGCTGCAGAGCTTCTAGTTACTGGCTATCTGCACTAGATCAGCATTTCTTTGTTCTGACTTTATCTCATATTTGGGCAATGTGTGCATTTTATGCTCTGTGCTCTACAGAGGTGACAGGACGCCATCTGTCCCCTGGGGTAGGCTCTTACACCTTCCTCCTGCCTCCACCGGTACCCCATTAGAACAGCTACTTGATAGTATCAAGGAGGAACTATCACTGTTATGATATTTTCCAAGCACTGTGAGACAAAAAAATGTATTTTAAACACCTCTCCAGTAAAAAGACTCCATCCTTCTACAGTAGTTGGATCAGAACAGAGATTACCTCTCTGTGTTTTCCTCTGGAATAGGCAACAGCACACAAAGTGCTAGACAGCACTTTTTCTGAAATACGACCACCAGGAAAGCAACATTAAATGAGCTCCTAGATATATGATCCTTCTTTAAACTATGCATACAAAACACATGCAGCAGTGTGACAAGCATAATGGCTCCAGTTCTCTCTCTTCACATCACTGTGAGCTTCAGGAGTGAGAGTTACAGGGCTGAGATAAGACTGCTCCTAAACTCAGTAGGGGAGTATAATATATAAATAAACATATGTTAATTTGAATTAGAATCATAGAATCATAGAATGGTAGGGGATGGAAGGGACCTTTAGAGATTATCTAGTCCAACCCCCCTGCAGAAGCAGGTCCACCTAGATCAGGTTGCATAGGAACGTGTCCAGGCGGGTCTTGAAGACATCCAAGGAAGGAGACTCCACACTCTCCCTGGGCAGCCTGTGCCAGGGCTTCCTTCACCTGAACAGTGAAATAGTTTTTCCTATGTTTAAATGGAACTTTTTGTGTTGCAGCTTCATCCCATTACCCCTTGTCCTGTTGCCCCAACTTCCTGACATCCACCATTTAGATATTTGTAAACGTTAATAAGATCTCCCCTCAGTCTCCTCTTCTCTAGACTAAACAGCCCCAGTTCCCGCAGCCTTTCCTTGTATTAAAGATGCTCCGCTTCCCTGATTATCTTGGTGGCCCTGCGCTGGACTCTCTCCAGAAGTTCTCTGTCCCTCTTGAGGTGAGGAGCCCAGAACTGGACCCAGGACTCCAGATGAGGCCTCACTAGGACAGAGTAGAGGGGGAACAGAACCTCCCTTGACCTGCTGGCCACACTCTTCTTGATGCATCCCAGGATGTCATTGGCCTTCTTGGCAAAGATTAATTTCTTTGCTTTGTGATATTAGAAAATATCAAGACTACTTTCACAACACATTAAATAATGGAATTTTAGTAAACTTCTAAACCAAGCTGTGTCGAGAATTAGGAACAGAAAATGAGAGATCAATTACAAATGCACAAAGCAGCTTTTAAAAATAACTTTCTAATCAACCACCCCTATCTTTATCATGTGCTAAAAACAAAACTGTCTCCTCCATTGAACATGATGTGCACCTAAATTTCTTTTTATTCCCAAGAAAGTATTATTTGCAACTAGTAAACTGTATGGATAATGTTTAGATTACATAGGCTTTCAAAATTTAGGATGCAGAGGACTTTAATTTTGAGTGTTTTGTTTTCACATATAGATGAAGCAATGGACATGAAGCTTCCAGATAACCTTTCTCGTTCACATTTCAATTTGTTCCCAAGCTTTGAAAATTTTTAAAAACCCCAACTCTGCTCTCTAAGTGTAGAACAGGCTACAGGTCTGGAAAGGAAAGTAGCACTGTTCTCAGGTTAGCCACCTGTTGCCTCCAACAGTCATATCTTAACTTTCTTAGCATTTCAGCAAACATGAATATAAGTATCATTTAAAATTAAAATTAAATTAAATGCAATATAATTAAGTTTACTTATTAACTTTAAAAACTTTTTATGATGTTAATACAAACATCTGCTTGTTTTCTCTGTCCTTGTGGAGTTTAACTACGTGAAGGTAGATCAGGGGAGACTTTTGTGTTATCAGGTCTCCCTCCAAGAATCAAAGATGTAGTTGTTTAGAAGATCAACAATGTGCAAATCATTACAGAACAGACACAAGGTATCGTAGTTGTAAACCTCTTAGGCTTATTTTCTGCTTAATGGTAGAAGCAACCTCAATCATGGCTACTAACCCATCATTACAGTGAATTATAAACTTTGGTTAGTGTTTTAGGACAGTCACCTTTTCCAGGTGACTGGTTCTTTACCTCTGTACCTCCTTGTTCTTCCACATGGAGGCAGACTGAGCCTTTGGCACACGTTCAATGGAGTTCACCAGTTCCTCCATGAGAAGTCTGAAAAGACATCATAACTAAATTAACATTGCAGACTTTCACAGGAGAGAACTTTGTCCCGAATATTTCCAAGCTATCACAGAAATTGTAATAATATTAGGCAGTTTTAAAGATAGGTTCTTTCCATAGAGTAATCACAAGTGATTACCCCTCACGAATGCAACCACTGTTAGTCCAGTTGTGTCTGCCTGGTTGAAACAGTTGAGGATCTGGCCCACTGGGTTATGAGTTATTTGGAAAGTGGTAGGACAAAAGGAACTCCCAAAATCTGCTGCACAAGATGATTTCTTTGTTACTGACTGTCATATGGAACAAGACAAAATATATTAAGAAAACTTGTTATCTGATGCATGTTTCTTACTTAGAGAAGTCAGAGTGAACTGGTCTCATCTACATGCACAATATAGCATTTGAGACAGAAAAATGTCAAGCAGTAAAGACTGCCACTGCAGATTTCACTGCACAAAACTAAACAGCATTTTTAATTGTATGCATGCTTCCCCTTGAAGATAGGAAGTGACAGATGTAATCGCAGAAGAAGGGCATCTGGAATTTCTTGGGATGAGAAGGAGCACACCAGTATACTCTCCAACAAGACTGTGCTTGTTATCTTCAGCTATGGGCCAGCAATACCCCAGAGGTCTACTTCTAGTTCATATTTATACAATTCCTTTCTTCTACAAGGGCCTCCAGTTTCTGTTTGTTTTTACACAAAGAGAGAATTACCCTGGCATGGAAAGTTTGCATAGGACCTTTAATAGACAAAGATTCCTGCCCTTAAATGCTTACAGAGCAGTTCAGATACCATGGCCTAATCTGCTTTCTAATTATTGAACATGGCAGCTGTTCTGTATGAGAGATGCACACAGCACAAGTCCAGTTTGACTTCGAGAGCCAAACCTGAAGCTTTTGGTACTGACCTATCCAAATGACAGACAACTTTGTAAGAGACAACTGCCAAATTTGATGATCAAGTTTTTTACTGCACCGTCAGGCTTTTCACTTTCTACTTCGATCGCATATCTCTGCTTTTTCCTTTCTTAGAGTTCAGAGCTTATGTATCTCAACTGTCACTTGAGATGAACTTTAAATCCCATTCCATGGTGTGCAGAAAAGTGTGATTACATGAATTTCAAATGCTGAAAACTGCAAAGCAGTAATCTTAAAGAAATTTATTGTTGAAGAGACTGGTGATTCATCCTTTGTGTAAGGGGAACAGAGAGGAGTGGAAGAGATCTTTGATTCATGGTTTTTAAAGGTTTGAAGGTTTGAAGCTGGCTATACAGTAATTTCTGCTCAAGGTATCTCAGCCCACTCAAGATCTAGTATCCCGAATCTACTGCCTGGACTTAACAAAAAGCACCTGCTGTAAATGTTAAAGACAGATGGTTCCAGAAGTTGGGAAACATTGAGTTAACACATTTGCAGCACTAAGGACTTGGCTGTAGTTCAGCTACTGCCTAAGAGCCTCTTTGGAACGTTAGACACCACTCCTTTACCCATATTGTCCTTTACACCTTTTCCTTAGCAGTGATGAAAGAGGAATAGAGGATATTAAGGGGCTTTTTACCTGCCAATTTGAACAGTGGGCTCAGTGGCATACACTGTTCCAGTGAATCCTGTGTACTCTGTGATATAGGGCAACGCCATCATGCAGTGATAGTTTGAGATCAAGATTACATCTACCGTGGAGAGGTCAAGCAGCTCAGTCTGAAAACAGAGGAAAGAGAGAAGCAACATGTAACCCTTTCATGCAGTTTAAGCAATGGCAGAAAACCTTCTTGTTCTTTCATTTCTTTTTTTTTTTAAACTTCACATTTTAGGAATTTAATTGATTTATTAAAAAAAGGCGGGAGGGGGACATGTCTCAGCTCTGGCAAAGATTAATGTTTCCTTTAAATTAAAAATATTTATTTTAAAAAACCCCTAAAATGCTTTCCTTCTCAAATCCAAAAAGGAAAACATGTCCTGGGTTTGTCTATCTCTTATGTAATGAAATGGCTGCTGTTAAGAGGAAGCACAATGATCACACTTTTATCAAAAGACTGACATTTACTTCCTTAGGGGGGAACACTGAGCAGACACCCGAAACTTCCGCGGTACCGATGTAGCAGGGTGTCTCCTATCTTTTATGTGGCACATATTACTGTGCCCCAGGAGACCTAGAGGTGAATTTACACTGTATTTAAAATAATTCTCATATTTTCTCTAACTGGCATCTTTATCATTCACATTTGCTACAGCAGGAGATTGAACTCATTCACAGGATACAACAAAACAGACGGGTGGGTCCAATTTGTTTTGATGTGACAGTTAAGACAGCAGTTCAGAGAGTGAAAGAAGATTTCACACACTGTTAAAGGAATTTTAATTAGAAATATTTACTGGTAATGCTATAACACAAATGGTGTCAAGTTGGAAATTTACAAGATATATGACCTCTAACTCAGTTATTATAGAGCAGCTAATGGAATTCAACACTCATCAAGCACATATTATCTGATTACAAGGCCTGGTCCAGCAATTTGAATCAAAAAGGCAAGAAAGTAGGTCACTCAGCTTTTCACAGGGCTGACACAGTGCTCTGGTGACAAGCTGCTTAACTCACAGCTAAATGTTGATGGTTTCAATCCATGATCACAGCTAATGTTGGAGGCATGATCTCCAAGCCAAGTACAGGTGGTACATCCTCAGATTCACGACGGGACCCTTTTATCTTACTAAGCTTGTCAGGTAGAAATACACTCACTACAGGGCATCAAAGAGTCTGCTGACATCTCCTCCTACCATGATGGCCCTTCATGGCTTGGTTTTTGTCTGTGTCCAGACCTTACAGAATGAAATGGGGGGGAGTCATTCAGTCCTGAGCTGAATTCCAGCCCAGCAAGCCATCAGGAAGATACAGACTACCACTTTCCAAGCCTAAGTATGTCATGTCTCAGCATCCTAGAAGCATTTACTAATAGGATGAAAAGGGTGTCAAAACCAAAACAAAGTAAAATCTTCCCTGGGACTTGTGGCAATCTTACTCAAAGTGCCTATGATATGAAGAGGTTGAAAAATGTTTCCTGAATGTGAAGTGAGAGAGACCAGGAGGCTGCCAAGCAGAGAGGGCTGCACCCTGCACTCTGACACGTGGAAGCGTACTCTGCCGCTGAGACAGTCTCTTATCACCTTGTGGCTTCTGGATTACATTAAAAACTTGGCTTTCTTTGGCAATGGTGTTCCTGGAAGTGATACTGTGATTTTCTAACTGCTTTTGCAGGCAAGTTTCTTCATAAGAAAATGGTGTGGTACAAGACAAAGAAGAAGAAAAACTCTCTTTTACACAAGATCTTCCTTATACTGTACTGCCAAACACCAGCAAATTTCTACTCTGCTGATGTCATCTGCCATGACATCTGAACTGTCCTCCAGGCAGGGGAGCCCGTGAAGCTGGAGATGTGAGTTGTGAATGACTTGCAGATCTGTCCCCAGTGCTTGCAGTGAAGAGTTGGCATCTGGCAGAAACTTTGGAAACAGAAGCATTTGAGAGGCCATTTGTAAAGTCCCTACAACAGTGACTTGTGCAGCTGGTTGCTGTCTTCTAGTTGTAACATGAACTGCCAGAAAACAGAGTTAGATTCAGTGATGACACTGGTATAATGAAGCATCACCTCCCCAGCAGTCATATTTAAAGCTACACATGTGGGTAATTTCCAGCTCAAAAAGTAACATCCCAATGAAAGAAGTGATTTCATCAGTCTGAACACAGCTGAGGAAAGAGCATACTATTCCAAGACTATTCCCCATCATTCCCACAACTCTGTTCAGCTTTTTACTTCTTCAGCTCTCCTATATACACTATAAATTTGATCAGCCAGGTAAGCCCAGTTAATTCAAACATTTTCAATAACATTGCTTTCTTTTTTTGTTTAAACTCAGGTATTCAGGTATTTAGCTGAAGTATCCTAAACCCCAGTAGGTTATCGTTCCTCAGCACGGTCTCAATTCCAAATGGAGTCTGGAACACAAACTCCATTCTTCCAAGGATCTGCGATATAATGGCACTTTTGGGCACAGAGATGCTTCCTACACCTTTCCCTTCCACAGATCAATAATCAGAAAGCGGACAAGAACCCAGAATTATTAGAGTATTGGTTTGGGGCTTTTTTTGTGACTGATTATATCCATTCCTATTGGGGAAGACAAGCAATTGAACACAGATTTGTTGATACGTTGATTTGTTGATATCCCTTACCAACATCAGTACCAGAGCTTGCTTCAAGAATCAAGATTACAAGATTCAGAAGCTGCAAAAGGTGAATTGCATGAAATCAGCTGACAGAAGTGCTATTGCCAGAACCTCAGCAATATGACAACAAGAATTACTACCCAAAGGCAAGAGTCTCCATTTTTGAAAGACAGAGAAAACATCCCAATGAAAGAAGTGATTTCATCAGTCTGAACACAGCTGAGGAAAGAGCATACTATTCCAAGACTATTCCCCATCATTCCCACAACTCTGTTCAGCTTTTTACTTCTTCAGCTCTCCTATATACACTATAAATTTGATCAGCCAGGTAAGCCCAGTTAATTCAAACATTTTCAATAATATTGCTTTCTTTTTTTGTTTAAACTCAGGTATTCTTGAAAAAAAAACCACAAAACCAAACAGGTTGAGCAGCAACTTGCAGTTATGTCAGTGGATATGAAGGTACAGTTCTTCCCTCAAAGATGCAGTGACAAATAGCTAAGAAGACAGCAAAACTTTCTAACCTAAATTTGCTGCTGGCAAAAAAGCACGTCTGACTACAGCCCAGCAGAATCAAACAGTGGCTTAACCACATGGTCGGATTCCCAGGGAAACTCCACTAGGCAGGTCATGCATCTGTGGTTAGAGACAAGCAGCTTCCCTTGTCTTCATTCACTGCCCTTATCTAGATCAGCACATGTATCCTGTCATAATTGAGTCCAGCTCTGTCATACTGTCTTTAGAAGGCCCATAAAAAGGATTAGTTAAGTCTTATACTTCTGTGAGATATTGATCTGCCTAACAGGACCTTCCAGGTCTTCCAAAACCATTGTTGAAAAGGGCTGTTTCCATTTTTTTTTCTAGTGTCACAGGTATTAGAGGCACCTTAACAACATGGAGATTTTAGTACTGTTATTTATTAAGAAATCAGCGTGACTCTCATAATAAGAATTTAGCAAGTTTCTCCCACATGATTGGAGTCAGATTTTTCAGTAAGCCTTAAATAAACTTACCTCTGGTAAACAGAACTCAGGCACAGAGTCTACAAACACATGGCCGGAACACTCCTTTAGTTCCTGTAAGAAAAGCACAACACCAGAGAAGACACAATGTTACTCCAGTGCAGCAGATGTTGTACTTTCAAAACCTTTTCTTCATAACAAGTAATTTCCAGTCCCTTACTACATGATGTTTATGCCCCTTCTACATACAATTGACTGCAAGCAGATCTGCTGAAATTGCTTTCATGCAAGATGAAGCTGCTTGGGGCTTCAAGGGGCCATATCCTTGTTTGGAGGAACACAGACAGCACTCAGGTTAGGTAAGGAGAGATCCTGGTAACCCCTGACTGGTTTTGCTGGGGCCATGATAGAAGCGCTGTCCTATGAAACTGCATTTGTTCTGCTTTTCCAACTGCCAAGGTGTTGCCTGGGAAATCTGTAACAATGCAAGTTGACTTTGTCTACCAGAATCGGCATGAAATGAAAAGTGAATCATGAAGACCAGTCTTCTCGGAGCTGCTGCTCTCCTGACTCAGAAGGTGGGCGCAGTTATCTTACAACTGCCCTGGCTATCTTCTATGTTTGAAATTTAGTTTTGGTTCCCAAGAACATCAAACCTTTTCTGCCTTATTAGGAGCAGAATACAATTTTTAGCCCCTTTTTTTAGCCCCTGTCTCACAGCACTGCATGAAATACCTTTTGGTGGTCTAAGGTCCACGTGGCACTTTTTGTTAGATTCATCTCTACTGGATCTGTAGTCCTCTATTTTCTTCCTCTTTTTTTCAAGGCTGACATCAGAAATCTTTGTCACATGAAAAGTCACATTCTTCGGGGTTATGTATGGAACAAAAATATTCCCAACTCTAGTCCTCACACACCTCACAGGCTACCCATCATCCACTTTGCCTTCTCTTGTGGATGCTTCCCTTTGCTTGTCCCAAAGTGAGTGGTCTCAGACAGCTTCACAATGACAGAATTAAAGATTGAATACAATTCTTAATAATTACAGTGGACCTGCCAACTAATAACGAATGAGCAATTACATCTAGTGGCAGAAGTCTCCTAACCTCATCTCAAGGGAGTTCAAAATGATTAAAACTAGATCGCAGCAAATTTCAATGCCTCTCCAGGACTTAAGTTTTATAACTGTCATCCGGAGAGTGCTGTAACAGGAACATCCACCCGACACAATAAAACATTCCCCTTTGACTCCTTCCGCTGCCTTTTTCCAGAATGGGTCAAAGAATTTACCACTCCAAGCGGTTACAATGGTCAAGGTGAAGGTAAGAGATGCTGCCTTTGAATTTTTAACACATGATTTCCATTGACGCTGTGCAAATTTGAAGATTTCTCCTGAGCACCAGACATGGCAGAAGCAGCACCACCACAGAAATGTAAACACTTCACACGTAAAAACACACAGAACACAGCCCAAAGCTCTGAGACCAAGGCTAGGGCTCAGGAGAAACAAATTCCAGGGAATTCAAACTGAGTAACTCCATTCCTGTCACTCAGTCTTTGTAGCTCTGCGATTGCCAGTTAGCATGTGCTCTGAATAGAGCTGTTACTATTTTACTAACAGAAATGCTGCCTATACAGTTTCTTTTGTCTCCAACGAAAAGAAAAATCAGGTCTTTAATCTGTGATCTTCAGCTCCCTTGCCTGTAAAAATCAGATCAATCCATTTTGTCCACCTCAAAGTCCCCTACAAAAGCAACTATTATTACTGTTTCCTTTAATGTTCACATAGTCAGAGAACAGTCTATTAAAACAGTATTTTCTCTGCTGATACCTATCGCTGCACGTATTTGAAACGTATCTGCCTATTTTACTAACATCTGACATATTTTTGTGTTCATTGTTCCCCTATGGTAGATCCAGCTGGACACTGCAGTGCCTAGTTTTGGTTGAAGCCCCGGATAAATTCTGCCTACAAATCTAATGCAATGAAAAGAGGGGGAAAAGAGACAAATTCTGTATCTCTGATGTAGCTGAGTAAACCCTGTGTCTTAGAATTAGGAAGCTGGAGATAATATCCTCCCTGCTATGTCCAGCAGCAGAGCACGTGTTGATTTCAGAGGCCAAACACATGCTTTTCCTCTGTAAGAGACCTCCCATGGGCAAACCATTCACTTTTTCATAGTTCTCCTGCCTAAAAAAGGGTACGATACCAACCTCATTTATAAGCATGCTATGAAGCTTCAGTGTCAGAAAAGTGAGACTGTTGAATAAAAGGCATTCTAAAGAGGCAAAGCACTATTATTTATGGAGCCCCATGAAATAAAAAAATATTCATACTGATGATTTCTGCATTTTAAGAAGATTTTTTAATAAAGCTAGGCTTCCTCTGAAGACTGAAAGCCTCAGAGCTGCTCTTAGCATTTAGTTTCAAAACGTTCTGCTCTACAAGGACATCATGGCTGGTAAGGGTACACAAAGAAATCTTTGCAGTGAGTCAGCATGGAAGTATTGTTCCTGCAGTGCAAGCTCCTAACTTGTCAGGCAGCTTTTTTTGCATGGCAAGAAGACTCTAACCATCGAGATAGTACCTTGTCCAGAAAGGTGCTTCCATCTTTCAAAACCCAACCAGGAAGTCTGGACAGCCTGGGACTGCGGAAAGAGAGAGAAATAAAAAAACATTGTAATATGAACAATACCATTATCGGTGGCTAAGCATAGACCTTCTATTTGATGGCACACAGAAAGAGAACACCATTTCCATCTCAGGGAACTAACAACCTCAATAAACCAGACAGACAGTTTCACTGTGTTTAAGTGTTCACTGAAATGACTTTTACAAATCATGACTGTGACACTTATAAGTAAAAACAACAAGAGGATGGCATGTGTGAGGAGTTTGATTTTAGTCATTTGCAGTGAGAATTTTAAAAAGGCTCAGTGCAGCATATGTTGTCCTGCAGTGAAACTGGCTGAATGACAGAGTGCATAGGGTGATGATCAATGGTCGAGTTGGTGGTCTGTGGCCAGTGGGGTTCAACAGGGGTCACTTCTGGGGCCAGTCTTGTTCAACATCTTCATCAACGACATGGATGAGGGGACAGAGTGACCCTCAGCAAGTGCCCTGATGACATCAAACTGGGAGGACTGGCTGATTTACCAGAAACTGTGCTGTCATTTAGCAAGTTCTTGACCTGCTTGAGAGTGGGGCAGAGAGGAACCTCCTGAGGTTCAGCAAGGGCAAGTGCAGAGTCCTGCACCCGGGGAGGAACAACCCCCTGCACCAGGACAGGCTGGGGGTGACCTGCTGGAGAGCAGCTCTGCAGAGAGGGACCTGGGAGTGCTGATGGGCAGCAACTAAACATGAGCAGCAACGTGCTCTTGTGGGCAAGAAGGCCAATGGCATCCTGGGAGGCATCGAGAAAAATGTGGGCAGCAGGTCAGGAGTGGTTCTCCTCCCCATCTCCTCTGCCTTGGTGAGGCCTCGTCTGGAGTCCTGTGTCCAGTTCTGGGCTCCCCAGCTCAAGAGAGACAGGGAACTGCTGGAGAGAGGCCAGCGAAGGGCTACCAAGTTGCTGAGGGCACTGGAACATCTCTGTGAGGAAGAAAGGCTGTGGGACCTGGGGCTGTTCAGCCTGGAGAAACTGAGGGGGAAACTCATTAATATTTACAAGTGTTACAAGTGTCAAGAGGATGGAGCAACACTTTTTTCTCTTAAGTGACAGGACAAGGGGTAATGGGCACAAGCTGGAATCCAGCAAGTGCCACTGGAGCAGAAAAAGATACTTGGTGTTCATGTGAGAGAGCGCTGGCCCAGGCTGCCCAGGGAGGCTGTGGACTCTCCTTCTCGGGAGGTTTCCAAACCCGCCTGGACACATTCCTGTGACCTCTGATTAAGGGGAACCTGCTTTAGCAGAGGAGTTGGACTAGACGATGTCGAGAGATCCTTCCAACCCCTACCATTCTGTGATTCTGTGAAATAGTTAGAGCAGTAATAAACTCTACGTATGAAGCCATGCAGAAGCTCTGTAAAACTGCCCTGGGACAAAAGATGACAGACAAATATTCCCATCAACACAGATCGATGCTCTGAACTAAGTAATTTACAGACACTGAGGTTGCGATTTTAGACCCACATAAGCCATAGTTTCATGCTTAAGTCTCACCCTCAAGCCCCACACCAGCAGCTGTACAATGCATTTACCTGGGTTCAAAGGACAAAGAGGCAAGGAGGTTTTGCTGTGAACTGTGTATTTCAAGCCAGCAGGTATGGAACAATCAGGAACGACAGGGCCCCTTTTAAAAATCGTTTCAAATAGTAATAGAGAAACTTCAAAGTGGACATTGCAATCCCAGGTTTACAGTAGTAATTGCTCCAGCAGCATTTCTTATTACATAACTGAGCAAGTTATTCATACTTCAGATTGACAGTTTATTTTTGTGTGAGTCTACAACTTATCTCTAAAACCACTGTCTGCCTACATTCAGGAACATCTACAAAAATTAAAAAAAAAGGATACGTTGAAGAAACAAGAGAATCTGCAACCAAGCCAAGCAACAACCTCAGATCTGGAGACAGAACTCAAGAACCTGCTTGGTTGCAATGAAATCTGCAATGCTGTGCACTAAGCTCTACAGGCAGGCATGCTTAAATGCTATAAGGGCTTTCAAATGTAAGGTCTTGACAACAGGAAGTGATTCAAGGGCTCAGAGGAATGCTTTGTTCAGACCAACATCAGTATATAAGAGTATATTCTAACCGGCACTCCAGAAAGTCACTAGGAAGGAAAAAGGACAAATCTAACACTCAAAGAGTAAAGAGAGAAGGTAAGAAGTGAGAGTAAAAGGACTTGGGTCATGGTTTAACCCTAGACAGAAACTAAGAACCACATGGCTGTTCACTCACTTCCCCCGCTTCCAGTGGGATGGGCAGAGGAATCAGAAAAGCACCCAAACTTGTGGGTTCAGATAAGAATAGTTTCATAAGTAAAATGAAATAAAATATAACAACAACAAGAAGAAGATACATT
This sequence comes from Urocolius indicus, assembly GCA_013401255.1. Taxonomy (NCBI): domain Eukaryota; kingdom Metazoa; phylum Chordata; class Aves; order Coliiformes; family Coliidae; genus Urocolius; species Urocolius indicus. The sequence continues at coordinate 80,343 of WBNH01000159.1, read as the reverse complement.
ACAATAATTATAGTAATGAAAAGGAATGTAACCAAAAGAGAGAGAAATAAACCCCAAGGCAGACAAGTGATGCCCAATACAATTGCTCACCCCTGCTGATTAGTGCCTGAGCAGCCATCTGCCTCTCCCTACCAACTCCCCTCTGTTTCTGTGCTGGGCATGACATCCTGTAGTATGGAATAGCCCTTTGGCTAGCTCAGGTCAGCTCTCCTGGTCATGCTCCCTCCCAGCTCCTTATGGACCACCTCCTTGCTGGCACAGCATGGGAAACTGAAAAAGCCTTTATTTAGGGTGAGCACTACTGAGCAGCAACTACAAAACATCAGTGTGTTATCAACATTATTCTCACACTCAATCCACACCACAGCACAGTACCCGCTTCTAGGGAGAAAATTAACTCTGTCCCAGGAGAAACCAGGACAATATGTGACTGAGAAACTACGTCAGAGAAGTACAACCCCTTTTTGAAGATAAAGAGTAATTCTGAAGAAGTCTGATGATAGAAAAGATGAGGTAGCTAAATGTACCCCCCACTGACACATTCAGAAGTCCAATTTAAGAACAGTATTTTGGAGACTGAGGGGGCTGAGTAGAATCGGTGTGGAGAGATTAAAAGCACTATGGAAAAAGCAGGGAAAAAGCAAGAACAAACCACTCTGATATGTAACAATTTGACAGATAAGGGAGCAGAGGACAGATATTTTGGCTGGAAGAGACATCTGGAAGTCTGTAGTCCAGTATCCCAAAGGCAGCACTAGACCAAGTCAGCCATGGCTATGTCCAACTGGGTCTTGCAAACCTCTGAAGCATGACATTCTAGAGTCTCTCTGGTGATGGGTGAAAGCACTAATTAAAACTTCACCTAATGGCCAATCTGAGCTTCCCAAGAGCCTCCTAAGACACAATTTGTGGCCACTAGCCCCTTATACTGCCTACCATTGTCAAGAAGAGTTTAGCTCTGTTGCCATAGGTGGCTCTTAACTCCTCACATAGGCTCCTCTCTGCCCAGCTCAGAGTCCCAGAATCACAGAACAGTAGTGGTTGGAAAGGCCCTGCAGAGCTCATCCAGCCCAACCCCCTGCTCAAGCAGGTTCCACTCAATCAGGGGGCACAGGAACATGTCCAGGCGGGTTTGGAAACCTCCCAGGAAGGAACCTCCACGCCCTCCCTGGGCAGCCTGGGCCAGGGCTCCCTCACCTCAACACCAAACAAGCTTCTTCTCCTGCTCCGGTGGCACTTGCTGGGTTCCAGTCTGTGCCCGTTACCCCTCTTCCTGTCACTTGAGACAACAGAAAAAATGTTGCCCCATGTTCTTGACATCTGCCCTTTTGGTATTTAGCTTTTGGTATTTTAGATCTCTCACCATCTCCATGTAACCATGGACTTCTGACCATCTTGGAGCCCCGTGAACAGCCTCTCCAGTTTGTCTCTTCATCTAGGAGTCCAAGCCCGGATCACCAGTACAAGGCAGAGAGGAACAAACTTCCCTTGATATGCTTGCCCTACTCCCCCCAATTTAGTTGTGTACACAGTTTGGTTTATTCACGATGAAAGAGCACTACTGATTTGTACTAAACCTGCCCTCCACTTGAAGAGTATACAGTCTTGTAAAGAGAGGCAAAATTAGCAGATAGGTCTTGTGTGCATGTGAAAGTGGAATAAGCAACACAGGACAGAAAGGACTCTACCTTGAAGTCAAGAAGTAACACAGTTCCTGCCGACATAGTTTTGACATTGTAATAGAGTGATTGATTAATCCAAAATAGCTAGAACTGTCCCATAAATAATGTGAGCAAGTGTGTCATGGCTAGACAGGAAAGGTTAAAAGCTTCTCACATGTTCATTTTACCGTTTTGCATTTGACTTTGGTACAGGGGAGAAAATTCCAGTTGACAAACCTCCTTTCAAGTACATGAACTGGCATAAAGTGTTTGGCAACTGCAGGCACTTTTCACAAGCTCCCCAGGCTGGTAAGAACAAGGACTGCCATTTCTAGGACAAAGTGGAATTTAAATACCCTTTGACGGGGTTTTTTTGAACAGCAAAGAACTCTAAAAAATGTCCAGTTCTTTCAATGACACAAACACTACAGCACTTTACTCTCTTAGAGATTAAAGCACAGGCTCTCAAAATGTTTGCTCAAGGAGGGTCCCATGCCTAGCACGACACAGAATTTAGCTGCATAGCTTAATGTAATGTCATACATTTATGATCCAAAGGGGTAAAAATTAGGGCACCTTTGCAGACCACATATTGAGACTTGCAGACCCCAAGTGGTTCACTTTGGGGACCACTGGTTTAAAAACAGCAGAGAGAAGCATAGCTCCCCTCTCCTTAAGATTTCACGTGGATCCCATCTCAGCCTACCTGCAAGAAGCAGCATGTCTGCTTCTGAGAGGACATAGAGTTGTTAATAACCTAAGATCTGACAATCATGTTTCACCCAAGGGCTCAGGCAGTCAGTCCTTCTTGGACTGACGTCCCACTTGGAAACTGATAGTAGTGTCAGCTTTCTACCACCTGGCTGTGTTATGATACTAATAAACATTTGAATTTCAGAGGTATTTAGACATCACAGTAATGGAGGCCTCACATCTACTGGTACAACTATGAATACGATAAAGAGATAAGGACTTCTTCTGTGGCAGCCACATACCTCCTCAAGTTTCTATCTCACTTCCACAACTCCCTGCAGGACATCTGTTTTGTAGAGTACTGAAGAGATCAATTACTCTCATCCAAGTCCATGTGCTCAGGACAATACTTGCTGTAAGGGTTGTTCAATCACCTTATAGACAAGATTGATTGGATTTAAGTCCAACTGTTTGCTCCAATTCCACTGGGCCATCAGGGATCAAATCTGACATTCTTTCGTATTGAGTTTGAGTCATTTTAGTGCAGACATTTTGGAGGTACTTTAGGAATTCCAGGTTGTGATCTGCAATTTGGCTGTTCATTCCCAGGGTCTACTATCAGCAGACAAAGCTGACATATCTCTGGGGAGCTTTGATGCCTGCAGTTCTAAAGAACCTCTTAAACCTTTCTTCAATCACCTAATTTTGCTACTTGTTCTTCCCTCAATTTCCTTTTTCTTTGGCCCGTGGGAGAAAGCAAATGCAAGGCAATTCTGTATGTATCTGGGTTCCCCCCATTTTCTGTACTCCTTCAAATGTTGTAGTTAACAACTGCATCACGGAATGTGCCAGCAATTGACTACCATACTGACTTTAAGGCACCTGTTCCCTATTCTACAGCAGATCTTGAACTCCATCTTCTTGCAGAACAATGCATACATTGTCTACTATTTTCCTCTTCAAAAAATAACACATCAAAGGAAGCACTGTACAAACTGCTTTAACCTCATTAGGTCATTTAGGAAAGTGCCCTTCCCAATCATACTCTCTCCTTTCCAAACAAGCCTCCCCTGAACGTTCCTCACTTGTTTCCTCGTGGATCAAAGTTATTAAATGACTTTTGTGAAAATTCCTACTGCTTCCCATCACCAAGAGTTACTCATTCCCACCTTTCCAACTCCTCCTTGTTGTAATTCATTCCACTTACGCAAGACTGAATACCCTTACTGAATTCACCCTTATCAAATACCCAGATTCACCCAAAAACCTGGGAAAATATTTCTTTGTAGTTAGGACATAGAAGGGCTAGTCTCGATCTCAGGATTCTCTTCTAGACTCTACTTCTGTTTCACTGCTGTTCCATTCCTGTGCCCAGCTGCACGGCCTTTTTATTTATTTAATTTTTAAAAGGGAACAATTATGCCATCAAGTCAACTAACGAGGACTGTTAAGTGCTATTTTTCTTTGCATTAGTCCGTGCTCTGAAGAAAAGCCTGAGAAGATGGTGGTTAAACGGTACTTGCTGGGCTCCACTCACTCCATCTCAGTTACCCATTTATCTCATCTTGCACGAAGAAGCCAGAAAGATGACAGATATGTGACCTCACTTGTGCTGAGCAGTTGCAGCAATACTTTACTGAAGCTTAGAATAAATTATCTAGAAAAATCAATCAATAAATCCATAAAATGTCTTCCGTCTACTGAGCCAAAGGACGTTATTTTGATAAAGGGAATTTTTAAGTGAACAAAGTCTATTTATGATATCAGATGATGCTGTTCATTTGTACTCATCCCCTCCCTCCTTCCAAATACACCATTTCATGCAGAGCATTCCAACTGCAACCCAAGAAGACACCGACTAAGTGCTTACAGGCCACAGAGCATACCTCTGAACCAGCGGCAACGGGAGGAAATTGAGGGTAGACGTCATATCCAGTCCGCAGTCCAACATGATGGTGGTGGATTTGAACTTGAGTACATTGCATGGTAAAGTTGGATGTCCCGACAGGCAGTACTGAAAGAGCAATACAAGGATGAGTTACTCGTGACCTTTACCAGACTGAAACCTCTTCCCACCCCCTGCCCTGAAAATTGTCTTGTTCCCTTTATTTTTAAACAAGTAGTTTCGTGCACACCAGAACAAAACCTGACTTCCTCTGAGCCTGTGTCTCACAGCTGTGCCTTCATTGAAATTTCCCCACAGTGCGGTACTAGGGGGCAGATTTTCTTCAGACAAATTGTTCTGACCACAAGAGTTGGGTGGATCACAAAGTTTCTCTCTATGTAGAATCTCTTTTTTTTTTTCTAATCCCCACCTAATTTCATACAAATTGGTTTCTTCCAAACTCAGTCTTATTGGATAAAATTGGCTGAAACTGGCTAGCAAATTTCAAAACTGCTTAGAGTGGAAAGAGTGGGAGAGATTTCCCCCATTCTCTCCCTGAAGAAACCAGCCCAAACATCCCTAAAGGGTGCAGCCCACAGGTTCTGTGGCTGCTTGGCAGAGATCAGAGGAGGAAGCTGTACTTGTGCATGGAGGAAGCTCTGGGGCATACTCTCACCTGCTTTTTGTCTTGCTAAACAAAAAAAGGAAGCACCAGGGAATGGACAACTGTGCCTGAATGAATGGTTTGTGTACTGAGAAGTCCCAAATACTTTGCAAGCTTAATGAGCCAGTAACCAGGTTATGTACAGGGGCACTTCAGCATCATTGAGATGCAGTCACCTCTCGTGCAGAGAGTGGCAAACATTTAACCAGGCACAGGAGCAGCTCTTCTTTGAATAAGAAGAGAAGTGAATAAAAATGCCAGCTTTAAAATGTGAGATTAGAAAAGTCAACAGTGGCTACCTTGGCCACCTTTGCATTAGGGTTACTTTTCTTTGAGAAGGGTTGGTTCTTCACAGGTTGCAAGAGCAGGAGATTTTGCATCTTGAATACAGGTTTTTGCACCTCTGAAGTCTGGAAGCCCAGCAATACTCAGGTGGTCAAACTTTAGTTTTTAAATTAAAGTTTTGGTCAATTAAGATGAAAAATAACAGCTGGTTGGCCATGCACTGCACTAAAAACAGTCTCAGTCATTTTCTAAGTCAGTTATACTTTATGCTTGCTTTCTATACTTCTGGAAAGAAGGTATATTAATCATCTCATTTTCTACAACGGAACTGTAACCATCTGGATTAACAACTCCCAAGGAGTCTATTTACATACATTCATCAAAAAAATGCTTAAAATTATATTCAAATATTAACAAATTACTAAGGCCCAAATATTAAATTAAAAATATCGCAGAGACTTTTGTTTAAAATTCACAAAGCCTTAATTATTAAGAAGCAACATTAAATTCTACCTGCTGTTAGCAAAATTTTTTGTTAAAAAAAAAAAATAAGTGAAAAGTCAAGCTGGTGAAGAAGTGAGTATACAAGTAAGGAATTCAGTTGTTTTATTCACAAACATAAAATAAGCAAGTGAAATTAACTTCTCCCCAGACCAGAACTTTGGCAACTGAAGCTACAAATCCAAGTAAACAGAAAGAAATGAAGGGGGAAAAAAAAATCTATTTTTCTAGCTTTTGAACTATTGCTCTGACATCTATGAACTATCTATATCATGACACTGACATCTATGAACTAATGGGAAAAAGTCTCCAAATCTCCTTTTTTATCTTCTTTAATAGCATCTAAAATCACCTCTATCTGTGGCTCACTCTGGGGTAGATGGATTCCTGGGAGTCAATGGACTCTTTCTGCCAGATTCAAATAAAGTGACTAAACAACCAAGAAATGCAAATAATAGATGCTATACAGCTATTTGCATAGGTGACAGTTCTGGGCCCACACCTCTGTTAGAATTTTAGAATAGCAGCCCAGGAATCTGAGTGTTTGCACGATATATGTCTATACACTCCATAAATGTGATAATTTCTACCCAGTTTATGCTTGTTACTGTCTGAAACAGATGCAGAGATCCCACTCACTAATATCCCCGACCAGACTACATCCTTTTTGCTCAAAAATTTGTTTATTTCCATCTCTATTCCCTTACAGCTAAAGATTGGTGCAGTTAACACAGCAGGTGCCTCATCTCCTAACTGGAAAATAGCCAGGTTACAAAAGTCATAAAACCTACAAAAGACATAAATATAGCCACCTCAGCTCAAAACTTTCTTGGTAGGTTTCGTAAATTGGATGAATGTTTGACAGAGCAGGGCACAGAGATCAAGATGAGGGACTAATTCCAGATGCTAAAGCCCTCAAGTGAGGCAGGTTCTCGGTAGACATCTGGTTCACACCGAGCGCTCGCCAGCTCGGAGAGTCTCTGGTGGTCTCATGGATGGCAATGTGACAGAGAAAAGAGATGTTGTCTCACACTAGGAGCTCCAAAAGGTCCAACATTTTGCAGGTTAAAGTTAGTGATCTGAATTCCATCTGAAGCCAACAAGCACTGCAGTATTAATATCACAGGCTAGCTAAAAATCTAGGGGGAAACTGGCAACTGAATTTGCCTGGATCAAAGCATATTTGAATTTGTGGGAGCCTGACATTTTCAATGCGTCAGGTCAGGAGTCTGTCATGTCTACCTTGTTTTTACAAGTTCAACCAAAATACGTAAGAGGATTAACTAGCATCCAACTCTGTCCCCTGCAAAACTCCAAGGTTCAGACACATCTCCAGACAAATGTAAGATGAAGAACATTTTCTTATGATCCTCAGTCCTCACACATTGGTCTAAAAATGTTCTAACACAGACTTCAGATAGCTTGTATTCTCCCCACCTCTATCCCCTTCCCTATGCGAGACTGTAGACATTAAAAGAACCTTGCATTTCCATGACGCTCTTCATTTATAGATTTCTCAGTTTCCTTTGCCCTCCTGCTTTATATCAGCATCTACAGTCATGTCTAGCAGTGCTAAGCTTTGTACAGTTTGTCCCACTGCTAGTATTCATCCACTTGGAGACTTAATTGCATGTGTAACAGTATGCAGGATCAAGCTCTTCTAAGCTGAAATAAGTTTACACAGTTACACAACAGATCGTGGTTTTACTAAAAGTCTCCAGCAGCCAAGTTCACTTCTGTGAGGCTCCCTCAAGACAAACTGCTGCGTCTCAAAACTCAAGAGACGATCTTCCACCTAAAACAGTGTGACATCAGGTTAAACAAATCAACCGTTACACTCAGCTCAGCTGTTTTGAAAACTGTTTTTGTGTTTCACCTCCAGAGAATTGCAGCACATGACGTGAAAGGAAAATAAGAAGTAGCAGCCTAATCCAAGGTCTCTGGGAAACTTAAAATAGTTGAAAAAAAAAGGAGATCTAGAAAGGAGAAACGTATAATGGGGGTGATGTGTTTTCTGGTAACTTTCCCTTTAGAAGGCTTGAATCCCAGGACCAAAACATCTGTCGTGAGCACAGCGCACCCTTTGACAAGGCTGCTCCAGGCTGATTTTTCTGGTCAGTAATCACCCGTATTAACATCACAGTGTGAATGGAAAACTACTTTATTGTCAGCCACGGGGATTCACGAACATTCCCCGAGCAGCTCGCGGAAAGCCCCACGTGCAGCTTCAGCACCGCTCCACGGACAGACCGGCGTGTAAAGGCGTGTAAGAAGGGCTGGGAAGGAGGAGAGACATTCCCTCCGTCCGGAGCTCCACGCATCCGAACCCCAAACTCGGAGAAACCCCTCCTGCGTGCGCTGTGCGCGGCCCTCCCCAGCTCCGTTCCCCCAGGCGGTAGCTCCCCGCCAGCCTTCCACCGGCCGCCAGCGCGCTGCGGGCCGCGGAACGCCGCTCCGCTCCGCGCCGGGCCCGCCCCGCCCCTTCACTTCCCTCAGCGCCCAGGCTGGAGCTGCCCAGGGTCGATCCCGGGAACCGCGAGTGGGTGGGGAGAAAATTAACTCCCCCCCCACTCGCCGCGCCGCCCCCAGGCTCCCCGCACTCACCAGCTTCATGCTTCACCCGGCTCTATTTACCGGTACAATCCTGCCCCCACCTTCCTGCCCGGCCCCCGGCACACCCCTCCCCCCTCGCCATAGGGCATCATGGGACTTGTAGTCCCGGCCATTTCCCCCCGCCAAGGATGAAGTCATGGCCGAGC
>WBNH01000159.1:0-71361 GCA_013401255.1 Urocolius indicus | reverse complement strand
CAGGGGCAGCCCCTCAGCCCGGGCGGCCGCTCGCCGGCAGAGTTTGAGCCGCCGGCTCTCTGGGTGGTTCCGCGTTATCCTCGGAGCCCCTTGGAGCGGGGGAGGAAGAAGGGTGTCCGCCGGGAGGCTGCTGCTGCGGGGGTCTGCGGGAGGGGAGGGCAGGGCAGCTTCTGGCTTTTAAAGAGGAACCCCGCGTCCTTGTTCCTGCCGTTTATTTATTCGTTCTTAATTTTCCCACCTCTGTCCGGGTGCGGAGGGGACGGACTCGTGGTGGCGGAGTCCCCTCAAGCCTGGGTGGGTGCTTGCCTGTTTGTTTGGTTTTTTTTTTGGTTTGTTTTTGTGGTGTTGTTTCGGTTTTGTCCACCGCTGAGTTTGGGGCTGGGCTGGTGCGAGCCCCAGCGCGGTTGTGGGGGGCGGCAGGGTTCCCCCCGCTGCCTGTCCTCGGGACCAGCGGTGGATGCTGCCCCGGCCCATCCCGGCGGTACCTCGGCCGGGGAAGGCAGAGGAAGGAGGGAGGCTCCGACCCTGCGGGGTTTCGCCGTGAGGATCGCGCCCAGCCATCAAGCCCCTTTGCCTGGAGGGCTGTGCGTTGGCTAAGAGGTGTGCGAGGGCTCCGCGGGCTCCCTTCTAAGGGGATCCTCGGGGCTTTGTGGCTCTGGAGGTAAGGGTGAGAACCAGGGACCAAGGGTGCCTCAAAACCCCGCCGGGTTCCCAGGGCTGGGACGCCGAGCGACGAGAAGGGCGAGATCTGTTGCAGCTTCCGGGGCTTTGAGATAGGGTTCTTGGGGAGGGCAAAGGCGTGAATCCGAAGGGTGTCTTGTTGCTGGAGAGTTTAACATGGGAACGGGTGGGGGAGGAGAAGGAGGACCCGGAGAGAAATCGTTCCCAAAATGTGCGAGAAGAACTTGGGTGGGGTGTCATAGACTTGTTTGTTTTGTACTTCTTGGGAAAAGATGGGGAGGAGGAGGGTAGATGCTCTTTGTATCCGTCCCTGGGATGGTGTTTGGTTTGGTAGTTTGTTTTTTTTTTTTCGGCAGAATAGCGTGTTTGACCCCAGGAGCGGCTGGGGGAAGCGGCAGGGAACGCCACTGAAGTGTTTTGCTCTGGTTCAGGGTTCAAACAAAACAAGAGACAAGTGGTTTTAAGTTTGTAATGCCCATTCGAAACGCCCCGAGACCAGTTCTTTAATCCCCGTTTTGTCTGGTGGGGTTTTTATTTTAGTTCTACGAGCGTCTCTAGGTATGTTTGCAAAGCACTTCTTCAGAAAGCATTTTTTTTTCTTTGCGATAGATCTGAAAAAGCCTTGGTCGGTGTGCTGTTTTTCCCAGCCCTTTCGTGGTAGAGAAAAAAAAAAATATGTTTGGTTTGTTTTTTGGGGGATGGGGAGGGAAGAAGGAAGAGGAAGACCGTAAGCATGTTTGCTGTTTGTCTGTGGAGTCGGGTGTATCTCAGTTTGTTCTGCTCAGGTAACATTGCGAGTACAGAGAAGTGTCTGTCAAGTACGAAATGCATATGAACAAACGCTTGGAAAGGTTTTAACTTTGTAGGGAGGAAAGCGTTAAACTGATGGCCAGGGCACACGTTTGAGAACACTGTGGGAGCAGATCTGATAGACGCCAGCTACGTGCCCCTGCTTCAAACTAATCAGGATGGAGGAAAAAAAGAAACTGGTGGGGGGAAAAAGAAAAGCGCCTACAATTTGCATGGATGATGCTATGTAAAATGTATCTGGGAGAGGAATTGTGCGCTGCAGAAGATTTGTGGGGCTGGCAAAACCCTGAAGTGGCAGCTAGCGTCCCGTGATATGACTAGCTCATTTCTGCAGGGCTCATCAGGTACAGACGCTGCTTCCTTCCTGGGATGGTGCAGCTGGCATTTGATTTCCTCCATGGATAAGAGAGGAGGAGTCCTGTGCAGGTTTTTTGTCTTTTTTTTTTTCTTTCCCCGAGATGATTGCATTTTCTTTGGCCTTGCTGTACCCAGCCTCGTTAGTAGGAACTGCATCTATATTTATTTACCATTATACCATGTCCCTGGGGATGTCGGGTGTAGTTTGGAGTAGGTATATATGGATTTATCACTCTTAACGTTTTTTTTTTTATTCCTCCCATCATGCCAGAACCAAACCTGTCAACAGCAGAGAACAAACTTAATTTATTTCTGTGTTTTGCATCTCCTTTTTTGCCATTTCTCTTACAAATTGCAAAGAAAGCATCTCGTAGATGCAGATGAGGGAGAAGGGGAGAAGTGAGAAAGGGATGGAATATGTTATCTGTGCAGGGGATGCATTTGTTATCCGCATGTTCTGGGAAAGATCAAGGTTTGATACTGCATCTGAAAAAAAGGTTTAGGAACACTCTTTTTCATTATGTGAAGATTCTTATTGAGCCCTACAAGAGTCACAACTTTTTGTGTGTGGTTGACAGAATTGTCTGACGAGCCTGGGCATGAGGCTGGGAACAAGGAACTCGTGTTTTACTCAGCGATGTCTGTTCTTCCACCTATCGTTCCTTTAGCACCAGTGCAAGCACCAGAACAGCCATCAGCGTTTTTACTCCTGTGTCATCCCAAGTGTTCAGAGCAGGTCTAGACGACATTGTGGTATGTAGTCTGCCAGCTGTGTTGCAGGAATGCTACCATAGGTGAAACTGCAGGATTTTAAAAGAGTGGTAAGGAAATCTCAAAGATAAATCCTGTGTGGCTGAGGCCTGATTGTCTCTAACTGCTTTACTTAAACAATTCCTTTCTCTTTGTTGACCTTTCTAGAAAACATGCATCTCTCTAGCACTGTGATTCTGAAAATTCCACAGAATTAGTAACTCGTGTCAGCTGCAGAAAGCTTACTTCGAAGGCAGTTTCTGTGTGGGTCTTACTAGTCTCTTTCAAAAGGATATCAAGAGTTCGTGGCTGTCATGTTTGAAAATAAAATTATTATGAAATGTTTACTTTGTAGTGATAATCTGTAAGTTCATGGAAGTATTTGTTATGTTTTTTTCATCAGTATCTGGGGCTGGGAGAACAGGGGGGTTCTAACGTTCTCTTTTAAACTAGTTTTATTTTTAATAAAATATGTTTTAATAAGTGAATTTTAAAATGGTATTTTTGGGACTGCTCATTTTTTGTGATGTGTCTGTGAGGCAGTGGTGAAATTTGGGTCTGTAGGGTATGATGTTTGAGTGGGGAATTGGAAGGCTTCACAAAACTGAAAGATGAGAAAGGAAGAACACTGTGCTGTCCCTTTCATAAGTGGATTGTTGAAGATGTTTGAATGTATGTGTTTAAAGTTAAGTCTTTTTGTGTGAAATGACAGCGCATTTTAATCTGAAGAAAGCAACTTGTGCTTTACGGTGATATCTGTGCAGAGCTTTTAGAGACACTGCAGGATTACACATTACAATGTTGGGATCCGCGGCAAATATTTTTCATCTTCTGTAAAGTTTAGGATTTCAAAAGAAACACTTGGAAGGATGCTGTCAACTTAAGAATCTTGCTGTTAAAAAATCCACGTTGTTGTTTCTCTTACTGATAACTTTAGCAGTTTTGACACTTCTGATGGCATTGAAGTTGATGTCTCTTGATAGTGATTTGAATGGAGCGGGCATTGGATTCCGACTACACGTCCTCATGGGATTGGACTTTAATTATACCTGTGCTGATAATATTGTCTTGTGGGTTAGCAATGAAGTGAGACCAGTGTCATGATCATAGTGAGATCTTTAGGAGGTAATGAAAAGAATTTGGGTGTTTTTCGAGTCTATCTCATATTCCTATAGCTGATTTTGTACTTAGGATTAGTAATACGCTATATTTTAGCATTTTAATATTCTTGTATTGACTAAAGCTTCCTTCTGACAGGTATAAAATCAGGGTGGCTGGGTAGCAAAATATACTGAGTTCATGTTTGAACTCTCAGTCTTGCAAATAGATTGCATGTTAGGTATGAACGCAATTTCCAGTGTTAATGCTAAAGATAAGTGTTTTGACAAATGCATGAAAAGAAAGCATTATTTTTCGTTTTGCAGGTGGCAAACCAAGGTGTAGAGGGATTAACTTGCCCAGGTTCCTACATGGAGACTGTGGCAGAACTAGTAATCAGCTTGTGATCTCAAAGGTTTGTAGGGGCTTTAATCAGAGTTTTTCTTCCTCCTCTTGTTAATTGTCTAATTTACGCATTTTGAAAATAATATCTAGAGATTATTTTTCTTCCCTCCAGTTTTAAACCTTATAGCTTGAAGTTTTTTTTCAATTTTCATTTGAGCCTTGAAAACACAGGGTTGGTCTGAGCAGCACCTCCCTGACATATGATACTATCTTGAAACAGCCTCTGACAAGTGAACCCTCTCATTGAAATCATGTGAGGAATTTTATTACTCAACTCTGAAGATCTTCTGGGGGAAAGGAGGTTGCAAACTATTAACTATGTGGTCTTCGTTGCTAGCTGGCACATAAAATGTTCCTATGTATTGAGGCAGTCATGTGGTCCACAGCAAGAAGTAGAGAATCGGCTTTGTAGTCGCTGGCCAGCTGAAAATTTCATATTGTAACCGTGAGAAACACATTTATTTTTGTATTGTGCCTGCTGAAAAGAGATAGACTTGCTCGAAATCTGGTCTTTTCTTTAAACTTGGTGTTGTTTCATTTCCTTCCCCTCTCCTCCCATTCAACTGGGCGCTTACGGAGGGGTTAGCCTGTGACCATAAAAGCATGTGGAGAAGCTCGTATGACAGATAATCTTGAGAAGTATATTGTGTTGGGAATGCTGCTTTTGTTTGCTGTTGCTGTTTACCAAAAGCTTGTTGTTCATGCAGGCTTCCTGCACGATACTCTGCTGAGCAAAGTACTCATTTCACAGTTATGAAACTGCTGCTATCGCAATTACTGCGTTGTTGAGCCTAACCTAATCACAAGTGATCGATTTATGGCCATAACTCGTGCGGTGGGCTGGTGGAGCACGACTCTGAAGTTTCACATTTCATTCATTATCGCCGAGCCACTGTCCTTCTCCTTCACTGTTCCCTGATAAAATAATACCTTGTACTTCTGCTTGTAAATCTTTTAAGTGCTGCACAGAGTATTTCACCAACAGGGAAACTGAGGCATAAGGGCCAAATGACCTGCTTAAGGTCACAAAACCGAGTCAGTGGCTTTTGAACGTCTGTCTCTGTTTACTCTATCTATTGGAGAAAGACTGCGCTTTTTACATCTGTGATATATTAATATATATTAAGCATATAAGGAATTTATTGACTGGTGTTCTAATGTGTCGATAAGAATACCTAAGTCAATGAGATTTTATTTTTTTTTTACAGTGATGGGAGGATTTCTCATGTTCCATTGACTTCCGTGGTTTGACACTTGTCATCCTTATTTATTCAGTTGATTTTGTTGCTTTTAAATCCATTAGATTTCTCCCTCCCTCTCCCTCATTGGGCCTAAAGCTCAGTAGAGTGAACTTTCTCACAAGACTGTAAGAGGTGCCTCTTTTTCTTGCATGGCTTTTCTTCTGCTTTGTTTAATTAGGAGTTTTTCAGGGTTGAACTTCAGCTCTATCTCAGGAATGCACATCCATATTTGTTACTTGATTCAGCACCACGTTAATGAAGACACCAGAAGGCTGAACAATTGCTGTTTTGATGCACTCTTTTAGAACTGGTGATTTTAGCTGTCCCTGTGCAGATTTCCCTTTCCCAGTTCTTAACCAAAGCAACATGCAGAGTCTAAAGCTAAAGACTGCTCTTAAAACTGGGAACTGCTGTAGTGCAGTGCTTCTGACAAAGTGTATTCTGCTTTATCTTTCCTGTGCAGCCAACCAGAAGCTGTGGAAGGTCAGTTAACTCTTTCTCCCTTAGAATTCCTCTGTGAGTGTTTACCTTATCATTTCATGCTGGAGTCAGTGCAGTTTCTAGCCTGAAACTTTATTACTTAGAGTTGACTCTTCATTGAGTTGTATGTATGTATGTATACACTAAAAATGATTTCTGTAGTATGACTTGGCAAAGACCTAATGTTGTGTTTGTGTCTGTGGTGTGTTGGTGAGAACTTCTTCCAGTCACTGTTTGCCTGATGAATGAAGTGTTCTTTCCAGACCTCAGTGAAGAGCTTCTTGCAGCCCAAGGAAACAAATCTTATTACCTACTTCATGCATGGAGATGGCATTCTTTTGTTCTTCATACATACAGATGTCTGTTTAGACTGTATTTAATTTATGTGAACCCCGTTCACTGTTGTGGTGGTAGATGAGGTATTAACACTGGGCTAAGGAAGTAATTTATGAGCCAGGCATACAAAATATATTCATTGTCTACCCCCGCCTGAAACTCACTTGCTCTGGATTCTTCTTCTGGTTTTCTCCCCACTTTTGAACTTGATATTTAAGAAGCCTTGTTTTTTTTTTTTCACATTCCTTTAAAAAAAAATACTGAAGTTTTAAGCTCATCAATAAAGCAACGCCTACCACTGAAACAATACTGTAGGGTGCTCTTTCAGGGAGCCTTGCGAACAGCCAGTTTCATTCTTCTGATAAGCTTGGGCCCTATCAATTGGGAAGTGTAGCATATAGTCATTTCCTGCATTTTTAGCTGCCTGTTTCTTAAGAGCTCTGAAGCAAGCACTGAATCTGCTTTTTGTTCTTCCAGTGGAACTGTAATACTAATGGAAGCAGAAAGCATTTAGTTAGTTCATAAAATACAAGCGCTGTTTCTACTTGGATATTTATTCTGACCTTTATTTTGGACAGTTTCTCTTGCCATGATCAGATTCTCTGATTACAATGTCAGCTTTCACTAGAAATCTCTTTGTGATTTAACTGGCAGGGTTTTGGAGTTTGAGCAACTGAGTGTGCAGAAGCTCTGACATGTCAGTTGTGCTTAAATGTTGTAAAGGAAAGTTCTTCCTGGCAATGAGATGGCACTGGGCTCTCATTTCCAGGCTCTGCCATAGGTCTTATTTTATGACCCAGGGCAAACTTCTTGACTTGCCAGTGTTCCGGTGTGTAATATGAAAATAATCCTTTCAAGGCTGTTGAGATGCTTTCATATTTGTGAAGTATTTGAAGATTCTTGGCTGGGTGGTAGTGCATGCTACCACTTTCCGTAGTATAAACATGAATGCCGTAAGTGTATTTACACAGAATAAGAACGAGCTATTTAAGCTAATACAGATTTTTCATGCTGCAGATAGGAGAGGTAAGTGGCTGATCTGTGTTGTGCGTGGTTTCCAGACGTCGTAGTTGGTCATTCACTATCTGTATTTCATGGGGGCTCCATCTGTTTGACCGAGCAGTACTGCTTGGTGATAAGTACAGCAGTCTGGAAAACGGGGAACTTTCTGAACTTGAAACTTATTCCTCCCACTCTGATTTTCTGGTCTGTAGAAGCAGAATGATGTTAACATATTGGAGATTCATAAAATTTAAGGTGACAACGAACAATTAAATTGCCTTCTCTGATCTCTTTTATATGCTTTGCATCACAAGCCTTTAAATTTTAATCATTTAGTTCAAAATTGAGATCAGTAACTGATGTCTGGCTAAAAACAGTTTGAAAGCTTTCCAAAGCCTTGAGTGTCCCATCGTTGGTAATTTCAGACTCATCACTTCTCTTGGTAGTTTGTGCCATCTCACTGTTGAAAATAAGTGGCAGATTTCTAATTTGAATTTGTCTAAGTTCTGCTGCTGGTTCTTGTTACGGCTTTCCTGACAAGATTAGCGCCCTTTAGTATCCAGTACTTTCTTGCCATGGAGGTACTTACACTCTGTAATCAAGTTACTGGATTGATAAGGAAAGAGAGTTGAGCTTTTAAGTCTCACTCTGAGGCATTTTCTCCAGCACTCAGATCATCCGGTGATTCTTCATGGGCTCAGTTTATTTTTAACATTGTGGGAACCAAAAATGGTGAATGTTCCAGCCTGTATCTGGTCCATACTGGGTACCGAGATGTAACCACCCTTTTTGCTACGTAGCCATTTAAAAGGTTCACAGCAGCCCTTTTGGATAAGGAAATTCTGCTTGTGAGCCTCTCTGCTCTGACACTGAGGTTCCTTGTAGTAAAGTCTGCCATTTAGTTACAGTCTGCATTTCTGAGATTATAAATTTGCCTTTGTATTGAGATGTGTTTTGCTTTCCTGAGCTGAGTTAATGTCGGTATTCAGACTTCGTTCTTTTGCAGTCCTTTCCTCTTAAGAATGTACCCTTCCTGTAGCCCTAGTGTCAGTCACAGATTTTTATCTGCAGTGATAAAAATGTTGAACTGCATCAGACCTTAAATTTAGTGACAAAAAAAATTAGCATGATGCAATCCCAGGAAGTAGATTAAGAACTGGCTAACTGACAGCTCTCAAAGTACCAGTCGATATGGAGCAGCCGATGTGGATTTCCACTAGAACCAAAGTATGCTCTGTGCACCTATTTCTTCAGCAGCATTTGTCATCTCAAAGAACAAAGTCCTTTATCAAGACATTTGTCACTAAAACATGCTGACTGGCACTACCCATGTCACTGTTCTCCAATTCTTTACCGGGTAAATACATGTACTTTTTTTTTTCTTGTTGGTTTGCCTGGATTCATACCAAGCAGACCGCCTTGCAGCTCTCCAGATTTGCTCCATCCTCTTTTTAAGCATTAACATAATATGAACATCCACCTGGTCTGGGGTTATTCCCTCATCAAAAAAACCTCCAAAACAACAAAAACCTGAAAAAAAAAAACCCCAAACCAAAAACCAACAACCCCCCTTCCACACACAATAGGAGACTGCAAGAGGGTCTCTTTGCTGCATGTTTTTTAGGCTAATTTAAAATGTTTCTCTACTAATGGATTTGCCAAAAATTGTCTTTTATTATGAGTGAATTAGAAGGTATTTAATGTGACAAAAGCCTTTTCCCCCACTGTCAGAAAACTGTTGACAGTAGTGTTGGTGGTTCTCCCTTCCACTAGAAAGTTACTGGGTTTTTTATTATTATATTATTTGGTTTTTATATCTTCAGTCTTTGGTTAATAAGAGGAACATCCCAAGACCCTTTGGTTCCTGAATGTCTACAAACTCGCAATGCTTTTGGGGTGGCCATGATTCATCTGCTGACAGGTTGCACGGTGTTGTGGAAGGAAAGACTTTACAAGCGTCTGCTTCTGAAGACACTTGTGAATTATCTTCCAGTTCATTTCATGGGCCTTATTGTCATAAATACTAGTGTTGCACCTCTGTCATGCTCAAGCAAATTCTGTTTTATTCATAGCAACATGTCTTCTTGCTTTTTGTTAAAAATACAGCTGCCTTCACTCGCTGGCTGTTCCCTCGAATTTCCCTTTTCCTGTCCCAAACTGATTTAGCTTTTACTCCCTCCATGTTGCAGCTGTAATCAGCAGTGTGCAGGAACGTCCCTTTCTGTAGGACACGAAGAGTTTTTGCTTTTGCTTTTTAGAATACTGGGTAATAAGGGATCTTGAAACTGAACCTGTTTTAAATATCATTGTCTGGTAAGAAGTGAACTGGATTGTGGTTTGAGTTGGTTTGTGTTTTTCTTTAAGATGGGTGTTTGAAAGGACTTTCTCAAGAAGCAAGTCCCTGTTTTGAAACCTGCAAATTCCAGGCAGATAAATGCAAAGAGGTTAGGCAAGTATCTTAAGTTTGGGATGTCTGCTTCCTCCCCGGCTATTGAGTTGGAAACCTGCCATAGCGATAGGCTTTGAGGAAAGATTTTGAAGGGGGAAGAAAGTGGATTAAGGCACAGGATCTCGGAGGCTGGGGAAATACTATAAAAGAAGGTGTGCCATCTCTACTATTTGCAGTCTGTGACGCTGTGGAAGCCACTAAGGTGGGTAACAGAGACTCAGAAATGTGTGCTGTTTTGTTGGACATAAATATTTCTTATAATGGAAGCCTCGGAGCTCACCCAGCAGCTTTCCTGCCTCCTAGCTAAATCACTATCTGATTTTTTTTTTTCTTCTGTTCCTCTGCCGACTTCTTGCAGGAGTTGTTTATTGACTGAAATTGTTTCCATATGGCTGCGATGTAGAGCTTGATTACGTTAAACGTGGCGGCTTTCCTGTGGCATTGCAGTGCTATGGAAAGATCATCCTTCTTTCTCTCCTCCTAACCTCCCCTTCCTCCATAAAACCTGTTTTTTTGGAATGTGTAACTTGTTTAGGTATTGTCGCCCTTGCCCCAAGGCTTGTAAGGCGGGAAAACTTATCCAGTGCTTTTCAGGTCTTTGTATTTAATTGCTTAGGTAGGTTAAGTTTCTGTATGAATTGCTGATAAAACACTTTAAGGTGACAGAAGGGGATAATTTAAAAGGATTCCTGAAACCAGGACCCCAGTATGTTAAGCACTAAACAAGTATGCAGAGCAGGGATAGTCTCTGCTTCCAAAGAGCTTACTTTCCATCAGGACAGTCCATTCAGATTGTATTTGTTTACACTGATCAATTTCAATAGTACTCCAAGAAGATGTTAAAATTCCTGTACTTGGATCCTTTAGGATGCTAAAGAACCAAATCCACCTCTTCTTTGGAGCCTGGAAGCTATGTCTAATTTGCAGAAAACAGATACCTTTAACAACAAATGGACACATATGTATCTCATAAGAATAAAAGCTAGAGGATTGTTGGCTAAGTTCCGCTACTAAAGCCAGCAATGAAGGGCCTCCACCCCTTCTTTGCAATTCTGTTCTCTTACAAACTTAACGACCTGCATTAAAAATTTGGATTTTGTTTAAAATATTTTTCTATTTAGGTTAAAACATAGAAATAACTTTTTCTGTGAGCTTAGGTCATCTAACGTAATGCCTACTTTTCTTGTAATGGACCTAAACAGAACCTAGGCAGCCTGTTTTTACTGTTGATAACCAAAAGAAAGTCAAACCAGTGGAGTGATGGTAGTCACTCTTGGCTGAGCAAATGGAACCGGAATCTGATAAAGCAGTAAACCAGCTTTTGACAGAAGTAGCCTCTTCTGCATGTGCATAGAGATTATTTTCTTCATTTCTGTATATTCGGATAGTTCAGATCACAGACTATTTAATTCAAAACTGAGAAACCATTTGGGAGCTGTAAATGCAGAAATGCCCGTTTTCCTCGCCTAACGAAAAGTGGAAAAAAAGAAAAGAGCAATGAAGAAAGAGACTCACTAATACTGAAATCTTTCCATGGAGGACACAGCAAGGTTCAATTCACTTAATAAAGATAATTCATTTGTTTTCACTAAAGCATTTTAAAATGCAAACCATGTTTCTGTAACCCTTTTATGCGTCCAGCACATATGATGTATCATGCAAGATTAATAAAACTGTAATACATAAAAGCTGGCATTTAAAAATTGTTTTATAAACAGTCTGGCTAATAACCTGAGGTGGAAACTGAAGAGTAGGTATGCTGCTCAAGCCTTTGCCCTGCCAGAGTGTGAAGCTCCCTGCAGTCTGTTTTTAATTCAATGTAAAACGAAGGCTTCCAGGGAACAAACTAAGCTTTCCTAACCACAGGGTATCCAGTGACTTGCATGGTGGTGTAGGGCACTCTGAGGTGTTAGATATCTACGAGGCAGGTTCAAGCTGCGAGTTATTTAAATGTCCCTCATAATTTAGAGGTGTTTGACTAGTGAGCTGGCAGATGAAAGGAAGACGTGACCACAAAGCCGTCATGGCCATCTCCTCTGCCTGTCCTTTTCCTTAAAGGACTTGCTGCTGCCCAGCACTTGGCATAAAGGCTGTAGGCACCTTGGGCTAGTACAAGTCTTAAAAAAATGTTCTATGATGAAGCAGCTTCTCTTCAGCCCACACCGAAGCACCTCACTGCAACAGACAGGTGAATTAAGAACCTTTTATTATCCTTTGTGTGTCTACTTTAGATGGCCCTTTATCCAGCATGCTTTTTTTTTGTGGATCCCTTTTAGAGATGGCTTGTATACATTGTGATGAGAGAACTTTTCAAAAAGGCTGTGGATTCTGTGACTTCATTAGGATGCCTATAGATCCTGATCTATCTTGAGGATCTCCTCCCTGTTTTGCAAAACGCTTTGGGAAAGATAGGCTGGGGAAGCCTTCATTTTCTTCTGTCCCTAAAATGTACTAGCTATGTGGGAGCAGAAATTAAGATGAGCACATTTAGTTTTCAGTGTTGACATCTTCACAGAAAGGGAGAAGAAATGATAAATTGTGACTTGTCACAGACCTTGTCTGTTCTACTTCTTGCACATCAGAGCTGCGTTCTGCATCTTAACCTGTGGATGACCAGCTAAAACAAAAGCAAAACTTCACCTCTCCAAAGCTGCCTTCAAGGACCTCCTTTACAGTAATGAAGTTTAGTTAGTTTGCTAGTTAATTTTCAGTGACTTCCAGAACTGTTAAAACAGGATGAGTTGATGAAGACTCTCTTGTGTATTTTATGCAAGCTTACATATTTGAATATGGAACAGAAGTAGCACTGAATATCTGCCATTTGCATTAAATTTCAATGCCTTTAAGGGATGAGTCTTTAAAACGCTATTTAATGAAACTAACATTGGAGGCAGTGGGAGTGCTTTCTGTTGGCTTTCCAAGAGATGAGCTGGATTGGAACTGTGTTATTAAGAGGAGATTGTTGAGTTCTAGGTCCTTTTATACTTAAGGATAATTAATTTGCCATTGTTTTTGCTTTTGACATACTTTTACTGTCAACCTTCCAAAGGAGACATTGGCCCTTCCTCCAATTATTTGGTGAAACAATTTACAACGTGCAGTTTTCTCCCCGCCCTTCATAGTAGAAATCCGCTTCTGGTGTCCTCCTGGGTGCAGCTTCCCAATTCTGCTTTATGCTCTCCGTCTCTTAAAGATTAAAAACTTGCACAGTGTTGAGATTGGAACACTTTTATTCTCCTTGCCCACTCTTGAAAAAGTCCACAACGCTGGCCTTCTAGTGAACTGCATGTGTTAAATGTCCTGCAAATAACTGAATAAAGAGGATGATCTTTCAGTTTTCATCTAATGAGTATTACTTCTGGGAAAAGACTGTAGGCTTGGGGCCATACTGCCATTGCAGCATTATCAGTACACTTTGGCTGCAAATATGATTTCTTTTTTTTTTTGTTTTTTTAAATACTAAAGGCAGGAGTTGTGACTTTGGAGGTATAATTGTGTAGATACGTTACTTGGGCAGGCTTCCTAAACTCTTCTACATTAATTTGGATGTGCTGGTTATGAGCTCTGTGCGCTTACAGCCACAAAAGAGAGTCTTGGACCGTGACTAGTGTTTGGAGAAACCAGAGAAATTGCCAATAGTGTGTCTGCTTGCTACTGCATCTTGAGTCTCTTTTGCATGCTTTCCCAGCTCCTGGTGACAGTCTTTCTTTCATACCTGCTCTATGCCATTTGCAATCATAGTTCCCAACCGTGGCAAAAGTGGAGTTTTCTCAGGTTTCTCAAGCCACCATGCCAAAAAGTATGGGTGTCCCCACCTTGCAGCTGTGAGACAGCTGTCATTTGTAGAAAGATGTGTCTTTGCAGTCCAATAACTACTCCAGCACCAACCTAAATCCTGGTGGATCATCATGTGCCTACACATTTATTTTTAGAGCAAGTTACACAGGAAAAATTGTGTATGCAAGGGCTTAGACCTGACAAGCTTGAGAGATGCTAACCAACCTCCACAATTCTGGGGTAAGTGCAAATGGGGAAATTTAGCGGAATAGTTTTCATATAGCTGCATCTTTATGCTTTTCATCCTGTCCCCCGTTCTTTCTCTATCCTTATTTTTGAAAGGTGGATCTTTTAAAGCCTTTTATTAAAGTTCTTAAAGACATACTACTCTCTGGATTTAGCATTGGTTGGCACAAGGGAGGGTCAGAAGCCAGTTGTTTAATTGGCATTTTACATAGTAGACTTTGAAACTCTGGATTCAGTGAGATTCTTGCTCTGCTGCTCTTTTTTTCTGCAGAGAGGCAATGGTGTACACACACAGTACTTCTAAAAATAAGGGTGTATGTTGTGAAAGTATTAAAGCTAGTCTCTGATCTACAGTAATGGCAGAGCTATGCTAATTTGTACCTCTGAATACAGGCAGCTATAAAATAAGATCACAGAATTGTGGAGTCGTTGAGGTTGGAGAAGACAAAATTTTTTTAATTGAATTTTGCTTTGTTTTTTCCCTCCAGCAGGGTGAGAAACCCTTTTTTAAAGCCATTGGCTACCAGATGACCTAATAAAATACCAGCACGGCTGTCACTGGTCAGAGCTTTGCACCTGAAATAAGGTTTCCGGTGACAGCCCAATGGCATCAGTTGCCTTTCAGCATTGAACCAAGCTGAGAACTAAATGTAGAACTCGAGTATGTGTCATAGAATCACGGAATCACTGAGATTTGAAAAGACCTTTCAGGACTTCAGTTCAACTGGTCCCACAGCACTGCCATGGCCTCTGTTAAAACCATGTCGCTCATCCTCACAGCTACGCGGCTTTGGGGAATTCCACCGCAGCTCTGGGCAGCTTCGGCCAGGACTTGACAACTTTTTCAGGGGAAAAAAAAAATTCCTAATATGTCCTTGAGAGTTGCATGTGATAAATGAATGTCTGTAGTGGTCAGATTAGAAGTTTGCCTTAGCTTTGGTGCTAGACTAGGTAACCAACAGTCCTGGATGCAGAGGTAAGCCAAGAGGAATTGGGCTAGAATTTGCTATCTCCCCAGCATATACTTGCAAATATCCTCTGTGTGCTTCAGGCACTTGGTGTCTCTTTTGTATTCCCCCTCTTCCACTAAAAGAGAGGGCTAGGCATGTGAAATCCTTAATGGCCCATTTGTCTAGACGAATTTCCACCTGCTTAATGTCACATACCTGGAGGCTGGGTAGCCTTTGTGAAGTGAGGTGTTTTGTTTTCAGTTCAGTTCCTAGTGAGCAGATGTCCTTAATTTATAAATTCAGTCACTTTTTTGGTTTGTTTGTTTTATTAGTTTTCTCTCCTTTTTTAAGCTTCACTATTCAGTCCTGTCCTTTGCCACTTAAGGCATGGAAAAAATAGTCTTTTAAATTCTGTGTGCTGGGTAGTAAACAATTCTGCCTTCCCCTTCGAAGTTACCATTCTCACTGATCTGTTGACAGGGCTGCTTGTTTAATAACTCAACCATTTGGTTCAGGTGAAATTGGTTGGGATGACATGAACCTGTATATAACTTCATGCTTGATCTAGCCTAAATAGTTTTGCTGAAAGTGGTTTGGGGAGCACTCACAAACAGTTCAGTGCCAGCAGAACTCTGCAAGGGCTGCAGGAGAGGCAGGGCACACACAGATTAGCTTTCTATTGACATACCTGGATCCAGAAAAATACATCTGTCTGTGTCCAGAGTAGTATGAACATTGCAGAGCAAGGGCATGGAGTGATTTCTCTCCATTTTGGATCATCTACAAACATCTATAGGACTGTCAAGTTACTGTTTAACTCCAGCTCTGTGTACTCTTCATGCATAAGGACTAAGTCTGCTGTCATTTAGAAAATGAAGGGGTTTTTTTTGAACTTGTCAGTACCTTTTTGGTGTGGTATGATTCCTATTTGGCTGTCATTTCTCTAACTTGTAAAGCTGTCTCCAGTGTATACAGTTTTATGTCCCATTAGCTCACTCTTTCTCATGCTCATCATACTGCATTGCAATCATCTGTCCTGTTTTCTGCCCCCTAATACTGTTGGGTCACTCTCTTTTAATACTGTGTTTTCTAAAAAACTTCTTCCTGTAATATTCCACTATGTGAGATTTATTTTCTTGGCTACAGTGATCTTTATAAGTCTTGAACAAGGAAATTTTAAGCTTTCTTTTTTCTAGACAAATGTTTGATAGCCTCAGCTTTTTGAAGCCTAAGTGTTTCCCAATTTACCTAAAACATTAATTCTTTTTTTCTAAGATAAGTGTGAACATAGCAAATGCTGTGCAACAGAGCAAATTCTTTAATAGAGTGGAGAAAAGAGCTGGAAATAGCACTACAAATGAAGTTCCTGTGAGTTGCATCATTGAAAGTACAAGGGTTAATATTTTTCTCCAGATGTTAATCTGTTTCCTGCTTTTATTTTAATGTATGCATATAAAAAGATTTTGGTTTCTTTGTCCCTTTGCACTTGGTCTAGAAACTGTAATCTATTTCTGGTGCATAGTAGAGAAGTATTTTTTTAGTATTTTCAGTTTAACAGTTTTTCTGTAGAGGAAGAAAAAAACAGATAGAGACATCCTTCCAGAGAAATTGGAGAGGAGTGCAATATTCCTTGCAAGAAGTTGGTAGCAGTTCTAACAGGAATGTATTGGAAATGGCTTTTCTTAACTTGAATTGAGTAGCATGCTTAAATTTCATTGCTGCTGCTGCTGCTTTGTATCCAAAGATTTCTGTTTTACAGCTGTTATTAAAAATTTATGGGACAACTCAAGATCAAAGCAAATATATATTCTCTTTATTATGTAAACTTGATTTTTGTGCAACCTATGCATTGCATCTATACACTTTATGCAGGAATTCTTGGTGTAGCAAAGGCCAACAGCCTGTACCTTGTGCAGTTAAACCTGAGATGTGGAAAAGTGGGGTTATATCCCAGGGATTAACTGTAGTTTATTTCTTTGTCCTCTTATCTTCCAAGTAACTTCTTATGAAAAGGAGCATCTCTTGAGGTGCTGTACTTAGCATTCCCTACTTGAAATCTTCTATACCATGCTTCATGCCAAGGGCTGGTCACTTTTATTTTTTCCATATAACCTAGATTTCCTACTGCTATGCTGAAGGACTACCTTGGACTACCTTTTGCTTCTTAAGACCTAGACTTGAACACATTTGTATAGATACTTAACCTTTTGTGATGGATCACAGTCTCAGAATTAGGGCTTTAGACCACAAGCAGTCTCCAGGAAAGGGATGGCCTTCCTTCTGTGTGTTTCCTTGTCACGGAGAAGAAGACAACCCTTGCTCCAGATGATAAGCTCCTGATAAATGCCTTCTGTTTATTCATATTTCTTTTCTGAATATCTTCTTCTTGTCCTGCATTCCTACCTTGCTCCAAATGAAAGCAAGATGTCAATATTGGCATCCTTCATGAACCTTCTTAGGGTGTTTTTTTTATTGTCTCAGCATTGATAATCTGCTATCTGGCAATCTCAATTTTTGCTAGGATCTGTGATCTCACTTTTGCAGTGAAAAGCTTGTAGTCATGAACCCCGATGGTTGCTGTTGGAGAAGACAACTGAAAAACCTGTAATTGCATGTTTTCTGAAGGGCTGTGGTTGCTCATGTTCAGACGTCTCTCCAGGGTTCATCGATGTCAGTTCTTCCTTGCTGAGTATTCCACTTCTGTTCCGTCTTGCCTCTAGCTAGGAGGTCAGTTTTCAGCTCTTACCTGAGCTTTTGCCCTTCATGGAATTTGTGTATGCAGTCCTGGATATAACTTTGCTCTTGGTCTGCTGTCCCTTTAAAGCACTGATAAAAAGACTGGTAAAATGGGGAAGGGAGAGAAGGCAAAAATCTGAAAAGCTGCTGGATCTTAAAGATTAATCAGCCTGGTTTAAATAGGAAGCAAAGCTACAAGCATTCTTCTCTACACAGCATGTTTTCTTCCATTCTGCTCTCTAAAGTTGTTTCTCCAGGGGAAGATTTCAAGCTCCATAACACTGTGTTCTTATATTAGTGTCAGGACACAGGCTAAGATTATTTGTGTGAATATGTAAAACAGTTACATTACCTGGGGTTACTTTCATGGTTTCTCGCTTGGAGGAATTATGGCTTCATACTGCATGATTGCTTATCTATTACTCTGTTTATATGTATCTGTATTTACAAACTCGTACCAGGGAGCTCTTGTGTATGAGCTCCCCTCCTAAGCAAAAGAAAAGTCAGTGTAAATGATAGGGATTTCCTAGCTTGTGTAGATAATAAAACCAGCCTTATTTATAAATACTATGAAGAATATACAGCAGTATGCTCACAAGAGGGGTACAGTCAAACTGAAGATTGCTATTAGCTGGTTAGTGATTTGGGTTTTTTCCAATGGAAGAGTTATGTACCCTTATGTCTGTAAGTGGCTTCCTGTACCCTTATAACACATGTAGAATTATTTCAGTTTTGCTGTAGGGAAAGAAGTGGGGGGAGCAACCTGAAAAACGAGGGTACTTCCTAAAACAGATCAACCCTTGGCACTGCCTTTGTAGACATGTTTTCTCTCGGCAGTTGCTCATTCTCTCCTCTTTACACTCTACTGGGGTTTTCACCTCTTTGCTATGCAGGTTTGAGTGCTTATTTAAGAAGGCTCAAAAAAGGGTTGTAAAACTATGATGGGGGCCAAGGGACAAGGGAAATGGGTAGAAATGATAATTTATTCTTCTACATTTTCTTCTCTTTTCCAGATTGATTACCAGTTGTGCTTACGAAGCACCATTTACAACACAGATCAAAACCTGAGGAGGTCTTGCTTAAATCTGTATCAAACAGCAAGTTTCCTTATTGATGTTAGTGACTTGCTGACTCTTGGTGGTCTATAAAGTATTAGAAAGGAGGACCTGAAATAATTGCAGGAAATTTAAATGTTCTGAACTCTACTTACAAGCATGTTCCCCAGTGCTTGCTGGCCTTTATCTGAGAGGTTTAAGCTGAAGTGATGCAGGTTTTTTATCAGTATTTTTAACATGGAGATTTTATCAAAAAGGTTGGAGGTTTTATGATTCTGCCACTTACATATATCTTAATTTTAATGGGATATAGAGCAGCCCATGGAATTGTTTCCAAAAAAATGTACTTTTTTAAGGTTAAGAAATATAACGATCTTAGTTGTAGGCAAAGTGAAGCAGCTGCAAATGGTGTGCAGGTTTCACTGCACATCCAACAGACCTCCGCATGTATGTTACAGTATTGGACCTATCTGTGAGGTTGGTGTGGTTTGCCACCACCTAGGGTTGTAATGAGAATTTATAGTTTTCAGTATATTCTGATGATGGAAATAAATATATATAAATAAATTGATACACACATATGTGTTTGTATGTGGCTTCCAACTGAAAATGTGTTTTCTGTTACTCAATAACATTTGATACAAGGTCAGAGTTTTCATTCTTGGACATGCTAGCAGCTTTTTTTTCTCTCACCTCATCAAAAGCAGAGAGAGATGGGTAAGAGGGCAGATGTGGGTCACGGAGAGCAGGGAGATATTGATCTGAGGAGATGTAAGCTGAACAGGCGTGCAAGCAAATATGTTGGAGGGGACTGGACATGGTACTTGGTAGTTGTAGGTGGCATTGCCCAGGGTATTAATGCTGCAGCAGCCTGGGACTGCAAAGTGAAACAGCAGAGGTAATAAGCAATGAATGAAGAGGTTGTATGGTGGTTAGGAGTTTACTAGGAGGCATTTTGCTCTCTCAGAGAGGCTTAAACTTCTGATCCAGCAAAGAGTGGTTATTGGATCTCCTGGCAAGCAAAAGAAAAGAAGGAAAATAAGTAATTCTGTTTTCTAGCACCCACTGTCCTGAAGTTTCCCTAGTCATGATTTTTTTGGGGGGACAGGTTTTTTTCTGAATAGTGGACTCTGAGGTCTAAGCAATTAAGAGAAAATAAAAGCGTTGCTCTTACTTGAAACGTTTTGGAAAGGAGACTTGAGGGCAACAATAAATGCTCTGGTATAATGCAGACTAAACCGTACTTAAAACAAGTCTATATCCATCACTATGATATACTGAAATCCCAATCTGCTGATTTGATGTCAGAATGATGAATTATGACCTTTTTTATTATTTATTTTAAGGTTTAGTTGCAGACTTTATAGAAACGTAAAGCATGTCTGACTCAGATTGTAAGGTTTATTGAATAGCTGGGAGTAGCTTTTAGATTTGGAGCACAAGTGGTGGGGGTTTTTTTCGTATATTTCCATACACACAGATGCATTTGTATGTATGTGCAATTTGTAATTGTTACCCATTGTCAATTACATATATGAACATTACAATCGGGTATAAATCACAGGTAATTAGTTACATGTCCTGGTCAGAACCTAATTCAAGGGTGTCGCCTTGCTGTGCTTAAATAAGTTCCCCTGCATATGGGGAGATGTTTAAATTGGTAGGGAACCAATTGAGGATCAAACAGCATAAGACACTTGCAGTGATGCTCAGGTAGTGCAGACTTACTTAAATTGCTCTGAGGTCTGGTTTAATCCTTCCAATTTGTGTAGACAAGGCCATAAGAGAACATTCCTGAAAATAGTATGCATGGGCATGGCTTTGCATAGCAAACATTGGACTCTGCAGCAGTACTTCTGGACTGCTCGGGTGCTGGTCTGCTGGTGGAATGACTTTGTTCAAACCCCACTGGCTGTGTCCCAGCAGACATGGCTTTTGCAACACATTTAGTTTGGTTTGGTTTGGTTTGGTTTAGTGATGAGCTTAGCAATGTGAAGTTAGTAGTTAATCTTGATAGTATTTCTTAGCTGTAATGGTTCTATGATTCTATGAACGCTACAGTGTTTATCTCTGTAAGGTCTGCTGTTTCAGATAGATGTAAATGGGTATGGATGGAAGGGTCCTTTGTTTTTAAATAAAACTGAAACAGCCGTATGGCCAAACAACTCAGGTTGTTCATCTGCTTTCTGGTTGCCACTATGGTTGCTTTGGCAGTCAAAGGGTTCGTTGCCTTGTGCTTGTGTTGACAGCTTGTCTTGATGGTGCCAATATATCTGATATGAAATATCATCAATTGTCCTAGTCCTCATAGGAACTAAAACGTTCTCTGTTCCTTGAGAGTGAGTAAATATTTCCCTAAACGTTTTGACAATGCTTTTGCTGCTTCTTAGAATGGGAGTGACAAACTTTGTATGCTCAAAGCACAGTTTAATAGTTTATAAACAACTTATTATGCCTGATTCAGCATTCCCTTTCTATCCTATGTGATACAAAACTGATAGACCCAGCCACCCTTTCCAAGTTTGCATTTATAGAAGGTAGAAGAAAAAGTAGTTTAATTTTTAATTTGTGTGTTTCTTCCTAAAGAATTTCACATTTTTTTGCAGTTTGTCTCATTTGTACCATATAAATGTGATTGTTCATCCCATGCTTTTTTTTCCCATCAAGCCTAGAAAGCTGACCAAAGAAAAGTTTGGGCTTACCCAGTGGTACAGAGCTGTTTTGTTGGATGAGGCAGACAGTGTCTTTAAGTCTGGCTTTACTGTGTCTGTACCTGTGCCTCTAGGTGTAAATATTTACAAGCTGAACAGACAAACCTAGTTGAGAGGCTTGAATTCCAGGCAGCACACCTCCATATAAGTGCAGGCAGGACCTTGTACTTGCATGTTGCTCCTGGTGGTTGAAGTGCAGCCAGTGCAGTCATTTGTAGGTGTCCACAAAGACTAACTTCAGCCTCTTAAAAAGACAGAAGTTTCTCCAAGAAGGAGAACTCCTAGGATATGCAATTAAGCTACTGTTTTGAACCATCTGTATAGAGCTTGTGTCGCCATTATCTGGAAAATGAGCCTAAGGACACTGTTTTCTGCTCTCACTAAACCACACAAATGCCTCTGGTCTTCTCATTGTTTTCTCCCAGAATTTCCCTTGCTCTCCTTCCAGTAGCTGCTGAGGACAGAATAGAATGCCTCTGAGGTAGGTAAAAGGTCTGTTACCTGTGCCCCAGAAATTATCTTACCCTCAGTAAGAGGTGCTGTTTTAACCTAAGGCTTAGCTTCAGGTGCTGGTAAGTTGTACCAGTGTGTCCATCATCAAAGTTAACACTGCATCATGTAGATCGATTTAAATCAAAGTGGTTTAAATAGCAGGCAGGAAACTTTGGTTTGAATAATTGATCTTTCGTTTTGTTTTGTCGATGTATTTCTTAAGTTCTGCTGAAAACTTCAGAGTTTCCTAGCAGGTGGCAAAAGCTATCCTAAGCAATTACATTACTTACTATAAATTTATTACATGCTGAATTAGAAAACGGTTAATACTCTGCATATTTCCCAGCTGATTGTTATTTACAAATCATGTCAAGCTACATTTGGCTGGAAACTGGAATTTAATTGAAAGTGCAGTTTTACTTGGCATTAAGACTGTTACAGTTATGTCAAAATACAGGTTTTCTCTTTACATACATTTATTAAATACAGTGAGTCTTGTCTGGATAAGGCAAATTTCACTTAATTTCTGGTTACCTTGCCCTTCAAAAACACAGAGCTGGCAGATCTCATCAATTTATCTTATTTTTATTCCTCATTTAAAAGCGAGAAACTGTTTTTCCTGCTTTCTGAATTCCCAGCTGATTTCTCAACTTTGAAAGCAGCAGTCATTGAACTGCGCTAAATAAGCAAAGGAAAAAGAAAATGTTTGTTCTTTTGTGCTTGCAGACAAGGATACTGCTTGAAAGATGGGCTGGCACTTAATCAGGCCCTAGTTCCCAGTGCTTACCAAGTGACTTCCACTGGTTCACTGGCTTGATACTCTTTTTTCCCTTGGAAGATTTTAGCAAAATATGCATATTATTCATTTTTGCTAATTGAAATTGTTTTAAATTGTGGAAAGGCATTTTAAAGGTTTTATTTTTAATCTGCATGACTCTGCAGTGATGCAGATGCACCTTTGCTTGCAAGTGTTGCAGCTGTGTTTGTGAAATCAAGGGCATGTCTAACAGCGGACCCAGCCCTGTCAGATACCTCATATCTGAATGGGAGATACATAGGGCATGTTTCCTCCCAGCTCTCTTCTGTTGCCTGCAGATCTTGTGAACATGCAGCCCAGCACTACGGTGTCTGTTTTGCTCTAGGACCTCGTATCCCAAATCTGGACACTCCTCTATGATCAGCCTTCCAGTGGTACATGTGGCCGGGGACAAGGAAAGGAGTGATGCCATCTGGGAGCTGCAGAGGTGAAATGTTCTCGGCTAGAGAGAGACTCATGCTCAGATTATTTTCCAGCTTTCAGTCTGGTCTGGGGATTTTTCCTTGGCACGAGGAAACACCCTATAACTGAGACTGTTTATTCATAGTCTGCACGTCTGGGCTCTGAAAAGAAGTGACCACAAATAACGTGCTTAAGAGTGAGCTCTTCACTCAAGGTAATGTCTATGTGAGGTCCCTCAGCAGTTTAAATGACAGGATTTGGTTTGGGTTTTTTGCTATGCCCACCTCTAAGCTTTTTAGATGAGTCTCTGGAAGATAGTTGGAAAGGAACTGCTTAAGTTGCTTCTGTGGAAGGATATACATTCATGGCAGGATGCTTGATGTGTAATAGGGCTCTCTGACAGCTATTTTGAGCTTGTTTATCTTTTTAGATAATGCTTGCCCTGGCATCAGTCATAGTACTCCTTTAACTTTTAAAGGCTTTAAATGCAAGTTAAACATAGACCATCTACTAAATCCTTCTTTCAAGCCCACATGAGATGTTAAAAGATGGCAGCAGTATGTCCTTTTACTGACAAAGCAGTGAGGTTTTGATCGGATGGCAGAGCTGCAATCTGCCATTTACATTGCAACTAGCACATGGAGAATAAGAAATGGTTTGAGATATACTGAAGGCAAGAGAGGAAAGTCCTGTGATTGCTAGAGCAGGAGCTCAGATTGAAAAATGAGGGGAAATTTGGGAAACATATCTGGGAATCAGTTTATGGCAGCTCTTAATTTTCTGAGTATATTGGATAATGAATTTCTAAGATCTTGAGGCAGGAAATGTCTATATGCAGCCATAATAGCTTATTTGACTCTCCTTTTGGGATACGAACTTTTCCTGTTCCTTAGGTCTGGACTCTTTGCTCTCCTGAAATGAGATAAGTTTTGCCTGCTTTTTAAAAATGAGGAAAATGATGTTTTGCTACATAGAGGGATTTGAAGTAGATTTTGAGCCTTGGTTTGTCCAGCAAGGATATTTTAGGACTCGGTATAGTTATTTAATATTTATAAAGTTTGTCTTTTTTGTTTAATCTTGGAACAAAATAAATGGGGTTTTTTTTGTATGATATGAGATCTGTCATCTAACAATGCTGTCTTTTCCTATTGCATGCCTTGTTTTATTTACCAATTAGTGATAAGTGCATAGACTATAAATACATGAATTTGGGTAGAACTCTTTTGCTAAAATGTATTTACTTTTCATTCCTTCCCTTTTAGTTTGAAGTCAAAAGCATAAAGCTACTTAGGATCAATAGCTTCCTGGTTTTCTTAGAAACAGATTCCTTTTGCCTTCACTTTTTCCCCCCCCCTAAAATGTGTGTTGCAGATACCATTTAAGCTCTGATCCTGAAAATGCTGAAGTATGCTAGTAATCCTGCTAAATCCACTTTGAATCTCCTGAGTGGAAAAGCTCGTGCAGTCAGGGCCATTTGTTCTCCAACCAAGAACTTTTCAGAACGGTAACTTTATGTGAGAAATTGTAGCACTATTTAATCTTTAAAGTACTGTAATACTTTACAGTGTCTTGTAATTGGATCAAAATGACCGTGATACAGTTATTAGCTTTGTGCTGTTGCCTTAAAATGTTTGCATTAAAAAAAAAACCTGCTTGGTACTCGAGACAGTCTTGCTTTAGCGTGTACCAATAAAATGTTTCCAATGGTTACCGTTCATTTTTGAGAACTGTAGTTTGGGTAAAATGTTGTGCACGCAAAGCATGGTCTCAGTGAGATTCCTGTCCTGTCCCAGAGTGTGCTTGATAATTGTTTAATTTGCACGATCCTGATACTCTGTTTCCTTAGCACACTTGACTCCTTCCAGTTTCTCCAGCATTTCGTTTCCTCATCCTACTGTGATCTAGAGGCTGCAGGAAAGATGGTGGAAGAACCATGAAGAGTCGATATTTTGAAGGGTAGCTTACAAAAGGCTCTGGACAGTATCAGAATATTTTGAAAGCTCAGGTGAAGAGTCTGAGGGTGAAGGAGACTAAGCAAAAAGGGTTGTAACTAGGAAAGAGCTAAGAATCTCAGAAATAGTTTCAATAGGAAACAGCAAAGCAGGCCAGGGAGTGCTGGAATGAAAGTCCAGCTTTCACAAGTGCAGAAATTGGTAGGTTCTAGCTAATGTTTTTGTTGCCTTTGGAAAAGGCAGTTTTCCTTTAATTGAAGGAGCTCCTCCGCTATGTTAATCCTCGCTTTGGTCCAATGATCAATGCTGAAAAACAGCATGCTGTGAAAATTTACCACTGTAGATCAATAGCCCCTGGCTACCCAACTGTATTAAAGAGAATTGATGGGCTGAGGGGATCTTGTAAACACTTGTTTGTCCCATCAGCATGTTTGCTTGTTTGTTGATAGTAAGGACATCTACAGAGCCGCCTGTCAGCTGTAATATATTTCTGGTTTTACTTGTGATTACTGCAAAATGTGCATTCGTTTATCTCTTAAACCACTTCAGCATCCCAAGTATGATTAGACATCAGTAATGGAAATGTATTAGTTGATAGTGAATTTTATAAATTTTTAAGTAAGAAAACAAAACTGTTATTTATGCTGAGTGAATTGAGATCTGGAGAAATATCCAGCTAACTTTGGCCCTTAGATAACATTTTAAGGGATAAACGATCAAGGTTATGCAAATGAGTGAATTGATCAAAACTGGTGATTTAAATCACTTTGATTTACATCAGCAAGAGGGAAGCTTTGATTTAAATCATTGATTTTAATCTTGTTTTAGGATTGTACTTTCATTATTTTCCTAAAGACAGGTTGATTTTTCATTGGCTGGTAACTATTTGAAGCATGTTTATTTGCAAACAAGTACAGCTCTTAAGTTAATTTCTTAATTTCTTTCTTTGGGCAGGAGTGGGAATGCTTAACTGATAGAGTAGGTGGGGCAGGAATATGTGTTTAAGTAGGTCCATCATTTAACAAATCCTCATTTAGATTCTTTAATGGGTACATTTTCCAGAAGTGGCAGATGAACTCTAGAGATGAGAATTGCAACCAAATGTGAAGACACCTCACAATTTTGAGATTTGTATTTAAATGTAGCTATCTTAAAAAGCCGGCTTCTTAAAAAATAAAGATGACAAACATCTCATAAATGTTTTACATTTTAAAACTGATTCATTAAACAAAGAAAGCATTATCTGCAGCTAATGAACTGAACTGGTTCAGGATACCATGTCCTTCAAGGTTTGAAAGCTGGCAGAACTTATTCTCTTACCTCTTTTATTATTCACAGATTAAAAGAGGGAAACAAGCTTTCCTCTTCCTTTTTTTTTTTTTTTTCACTTTTAAAAAATTTTTAAACTCCCAGTTGGTTATTCAGCTTTTGAATGAACAAGCCATTGATTTGAATTGCATGAATAAACTAAAATGAACAAAAATATTCCTTCTATGTGCTGAAGAGAGCAAAAGTGGTTTAGCACTTGAGACTTTTCTTCTAGCTGCTTATGCTGCACCTTTCACCAGTGCAAGAGTTGGATTTATTGCTCTCCCCTTCCGAGCCTTCCCAAAAGACAACAATAGGTAATGCTGCTAAATATTTCACATGTAATTTTAATTAACATTATGGTAAGGTTATGCTTTGGAATAGCTAATCAAGATTTTAATATAACATTAAAAAAAAATTGTGGTTTTTTTTTTTCTTTTTACAAAAAAGATTTTTTTAAATTGTTTTGAAATATGTGACTAATATGAATGCAGATAATTTCCTAGCATTATTTGGATAGTGAATGCAGTCTAGATTTGGTAATCACAGTGAAAGAAATGTACTAAGTTACTTTTCAACTAGGAATACATATTGAATTTTCATTTTTGTCTGCTCTGAAGGACTTTGAACAGCAGATTTTTTTAAAACTCCTTTTTGTGTGTATGTGTGTGTGTATGGTGTGTCTGTCCTGCAGACAGGTTCAAGTGGTTTGGTCACTGTTTAAATTCACAAAGCTAACGAGGCAGACAGACGCGGTTCTGGTTTCCTCCGATTAAAACCAAAAGTCTTTTCACTCTTGTATTTTTGTGTTCCTAGACCACAAGACTCATTGAAGCTTTAGAGCAGTTGTAATGAAGATGGAATAAGAATAGACAAGAGATACTGCTCTGTGTCGATTTTCTATTATATTTATTTTATTAAAATTGATAGGATGTTGATAGTTTTTTCTCAACTTTAAAGAGCACTTTAAGTCCTTTGATAATTAACCATTTGCTTATTGTTCTACATTCACAAGCACTGTGTCAATATGGTTTGCAAGAACGGCAACAGTTTAGGGTGAAACTGATGATGTCTTCCCACCTTCTTTAATAGTATCAAACCTGTGATCCTTCTTATGGCACAGTGCTTGTGTTCTGCTGAAAGCTATGTCTGTGTTTAACTAGAAATAAAATTAATTCTTCAGAATGGACTTTTTACCTTTATACTACTTTAAAACAAACGCCTCACTGTCTCAGTTTACCAGCACTCTGTTGTTGCATGTGCTGTACTGTAAATCAGGGCAAAAAGTGAAGTCCCAACATTTTGTCAGTCTCAGTATGACTTGAATTCTGTATTGTCAGGTCACTCAGTTTGCTGCCATTTGTGTTCCTTGGTGATGCTATGATAAATAGCTTTACCTTCCATCATTCAAGTGACTGATGCTGGAAATGACGAAGCGATATGTTTACCCATTTCTTTCAAATGTTAAGCTTTGCTTAATAAGTTAGAAAATACTTGATTTTTTTTCTGATCAGAGGGAAAAAAAAAGCCATTATATAAATGAAAAATACTGTTGCTCTTCAGATCTGTAAACTGGAAGGAGGAAACAATGGTACGTATGACCTTACAATAAACTAAATATGGCTGCTGTTACATCTTGGGTGCTTATGTTTTACATATCCTAGATTAGCTTTTTAATTCTCTCAAAACACCTGTGCACATATCTGAATACAAAGCAAAAGTTGGTGGTTGATGCAATGTACTAAGCCAGTTTTTATATATCGGAATATCTATTTAGAAAAAAAAACCAAACCAAGGTAAGACAGAATAGAAATACCAGATGGAAAAGTGACATTAAGTGATAGCTGCTGTTTACTGGTACTCCTTGTACAAGGGGTGGTAGATGTAAAACGAAATGGAAAGGATACACTTGTGGCAGCCTTGATAAAATATGAGGATTTCATGTCCTTGCTGTGAAACATGTGCTTCTTGATATTCTTACATATCTGATCCCTCAAAAATGTGGACATGAGAGTAGGGGTACAGGTTTGTGGTCTTCAATTGCTCTTAATCACCCCACAAAGAGGCAGTTCCTGCCTAGCTGTAGTATGTACCTTCTCTCGCTCAGTTGGAAAGGCAAACAGAAGTAAGCTGGAAGTGTGGAGCAGGAACAGGACTGGAAACAAGATGTTGTAAAACTAGTGTAGAAGCTGAGAAAGTGGCAGTGAAAATGGAAGAAAATGGAGAAATGACTTCTGGGAGGATTCCTAGTGTGGAAGGAAAGGGGAAGGACATTTGAAGTGAAGCCCTCAATAACCCACCCACTTGCCAAGAGTTGTTCAAACCTGATGTGCAAGTTTCTCGTAAGGAAATGAGGAATATGCTGTTTTCTGCGTCTACTGTGGGGAGTACAAGAAATAGTCAACCTAATTTTAAGCAAGAGGTTGATATTAGGAAAATCATTTCTGTGTTGGACTTCTGGAATGGCTCACTTGGGGAGCCTTAATATTCTGGTTGCTCTTCCCCGAGCTGCTATAGGCTTTTCTTGCCAGTAACTTCATCTCAATGCAGCAACAGTTATCTGTAAAGTCTTTAAGTGATCCTGCAATAAAAGGGCCTTCTTAATCAAAGATGGTCAAGTCGGAGACAGTCAGTGCTTTCAGTATTGGCATCCTGTTCTGCTAAGGCAGTCCCACGTAGGAGGAAGACAGACACAAAAAGTGATTTGGCTGTGATGCAGCAAAACAAATTCTGGCCAAATTGTGGACTTGGAGTTAATGGGTACACAGTGTTACTCTGCAAGTTTCTGTAATGCTGACTGGAAATCAGTGGTGAGTTTTGTAGTCTGTTAACTACTTAAGACTGTTTCATTATTTCAAGTTTGACTTCAGCTGCTGAAAAATGGGGCACTTTCGTGTCTCGTGTTTCAAAAATATAAACATTTTAAGAAAATTAAAGGTAAATCTTACTAGGCTGCTTTAGAGCAACTGTGAGGCTGTGAT
The DNA here is from genome assembly GCA_013401255.1 of Urocolius indicus. Taxonomy (NCBI): domain Eukaryota; kingdom Metazoa; phylum Chordata; class Aves; order Coliiformes; family Coliidae; genus Urocolius; species Urocolius indicus. The sequence continues at coordinate 42,325 of WBNH01000159.1, read as the reverse complement.
CTAATCCATTTATATGCATGCATGTGTCATCCCCCCTTTTCCTTCAGCCAACTGGATGTTGACTTATAGTGTCAGTTTTCTCCTTGTAGATGTAGAGCGAGTCTATTCTGATGTACCGTGTTTTACAATACGTTCACGCACTCTGGCTTGTGGAATGGCTGGATATAAATTGTGCCCAGGCCATTTGAGAACATAATATCCCTGCAGGGTCAGACTGATGGTCAGACTAGCCCAATAGCCAGACTCTGATTACAGTAAAAACACTACTTGCAGAAAATCAGCCTTTATCTCGGAATGGAAGGAGTGGCAGAAGCCACGCTCAGGGCTTCAACTCTGTATATTCTGCCAAAGTTTGGGCCATCAGGTGTTTATTCTCTGCCCCTGCCCAAATCTCTTTCTCTGTTACCAATTTCCCCATAAGCCTACTCCACTTCTTCTCTGCTGCTCATCTGCTTTGTAGTTCTTCTCAACAAGACTACTTACTGGTTCTTGACCAGTCAGTCTCAGTGACAGGTAAAAGTGGCTCCAGACTCCCTTTTACAGGTTAAGACAGCAATTTAGTTTCTTGTCAAGAAGTTTATATTAATAACTATTAGGCATAAACAATCTTTTGAAATCAACTGATGTTTGTTATTTACAGCATCAAAAAATTGTATTTAATCAGAGTTTAGTGAAGTGAAGGGGTCATTTCTGTCTTGAAAGGTATAAGATATGTTTCTTCACTTTTCTTTCCATCGTTTGACTCCAGGAGCTGGAGCTCAAAGAAGAGAAAATGCTAACTGTGACTGTGAGAACAGTGGGACAACAGCTAACATGTTTTACTTTCTGATTTGGATTCTAAAGAAAGTCCTAAAAAAGAGACTTATCAGTTATCCCACTTCTGTTTTCCTTTTCACATCCTTAAATGGTTCTGTTAATGCAAAGAGAGTGCAGAGAGCTGTCCCATCCTCATTAACTCTTTCCAATGAGCCAGGTAGCTTATGATATGCATCATACTGATCTTGGAGCTCATTATGTCTAGTTCAAGCACCCCAGTGCCAGCAAGAGGGAGCATGGTAAAACCATCCTCTCCAGATTCCAGAATAGAGTTGGTGGCCTGTGTTTGAAAGGCTTAGCTGCATAGCCACGTTGATGGACAGAAGGAAGATTTCTGCTGGAAAAGTAATATTATATAGAGGACAGTGTTAACATGGTGAGGGATTACTTCCTTCAGTACACTCGTTCCTCAGTTTCTATACAAATAGCAATAAAAGCATCTTTAGGTTACTGTAAAGAGATGAAGGAGGAAATTATATCACTTTAAGTAATATGATATTGTAATTTCCTAGAGTGGGGAGGTCTGAGTTTGATGCTTAGGTAATATCAGGTCATAACTTCTCCTCCTCCTTTTGCTTGCTAAGATCCTGAAACTATTTTGTGAGCTTTCCAAATGAGTGGCATCTTGGCCTTACTGCTGTCATATCATGCAGTCTGGTGTGATGTTCACCAAGCACACTGCTGTAGTTTCTTTCTCTCCAAGATTTGAGTTTTAAAATAACTATTTTAAGGTACGTTGCCCGTTTGATAGCTGGCATCTTCTTATATGGACACGTCACTCTATAGCTAAAGAGAATAATTTTTTTTAATGCAAAGTGAATCTAGGAAGATGCATTTTTTTGCTACTAGATGAGAGAGAACTCGTAAGCGATACATGCAGTGAACTTGCAGTTGCATCCTAAAAAACTTGATTTAGATACTTGTTTAGAAAGGTGGAAATTGGAGGAGAGATGCATGCAGTTCATAGTCTCCAAATGCTCTCAAAAGACTGCTCCCTGGTTTTGTTCTCCAGATGATACTGCAGCAGTCCTAGTGCTATAAGTTTTGAGTGTATTCCAGGAGTTCTTGAAATTTGATGACTGACCTCAGTCATGGGAATGTAGCTGTGTGTTCAGTGGTAAGCCTTATTTAAACAGGGGTGAAACTGGCTTAACAAGTAGTATCCATGTGTGGATGCAGGCAGCTATTTATGTAACAGGTAAGCGTGCCAGTACAGTATCGGTTGGATGTAAAAATTCATAAAGACCTAAGTAATAAATGAAGTTGAAAGTAGCCATTTATGTAAGTCAGTATTTTGGAAAATATTCTTAGAACTAACTAGAAAGAAAAGAAAAAAATCATCCTACCATCTCCTGTACTTGGCAGTAGAATTGTTAGTCAGCAAGAATGCGCAGAACTTTGTGAAAAATTGTTTTTTAGATAATTGCCTGTTGCAGACTGTCCAGAGGAACTTGCATTTTATTTTTGGCACATTGCTTTGAACAGTAGCTTTTACGTTTTAGGACTGATGTGTTGATTTATATATCCTCCCATCCTCTGGTGGACATCCAGTTTCCAAACTTGGATACTTCTGTTGAGTAACTAGAGTCAACATTTTCTGTTCTCTGATGGGAGGAGAAACTTTCCAGAATACTACCTGTCCAACTGACAGGAAAATAGAAAATGATGAACATGATGGGCCTAAAAGTGTGCACAGGGAAGGCTTTATGCTCATTCCCACCTAGATTTTTGTGTGTATACCTATGAAGGGGTTCAGTATGCCTCTGAGCAACATATATGCACTGAAGGAAGGCCAAGAAACTTACCTAAAAGTTCAGAATGAAAATGCCAGTAATGTGTGAATTAAAGGTGGGACTTTTTTTTTTTCTTTCATTGCCCTTAAAATTGGAAGGCTATACCATGAGCAAAGGGCTAAATTGAAACAGCAGCTTATTGCTGTTATTACCATTTGTTGGTGTCACTGGTACACAGCAAGGTATTGCACAGATCTTTCTGAATTATAATTGATAAAAACTTGTTAGAAGTCTGGGTTGTAGTACAATGTTGCCACCTTTGGCAGTACAACTGTGCCTCTTGAAGCTTGTTTTGGGAGGATGGTGCTGGCTCATGTGAAGCATGCATCTGCTTACAAGTCTTACAGCTTTAATTGGCAACCATTGTAACTTTAATTCATATTTGAATTACACATGTGTGTAAAGCTGCCAGGGACCTGAGTTCCTCTCCAACAGCTGCTTTTTTTTTGAGTAGTGGAGCTGAATGGGATGAGGTTAATGGACCCTATATCATTTATTTGGGTTTAAAATAAAGTATGTGTATAAAAATGTGTAGGTATAAAAATACCCTTCCGGAAGCCTGAGTAGCGGATTATAAAGAATCTTCCCCAATCTTTGAAAATACAGAGTGTAGCATGGACAGAGTAACATAAAGTCACGTCTAGAAATGATGAAAGTCAGGGCTGGAATAATTCTTCAGATGGTTTCTGTTCATCGTGTTATCGCAGCACAACAGAGTGGTCTGCAGCTTTGAAGGCAAGTCAACCTTGCTCTGAGAACAATCCCTTTTGAACCACTGTTTGAGCTGGTAGATACCTGACCCATTCGGATGGGAACGAGTGGATACCTTAAGGCTGCTTGACTACATGAAAGGGTAGAGAGCTCAGCTCAAGAAAACAACTCCAAGAAAATGTTTGTGCAAAGGGGTTCTAGGAAATAAGCTGCATTGTGGCTAGGAAGCTTTTTTGTTAGGGGAAAATTAGGGGGTATTTCAGAGCTTTCTGGAGATGGTCAGTCCAGCAGATAATACAGGTTGAGGGGAAAAAGGTCTGGATGTGTGGTTAGTTTTGTGAGTGTGGGGAAATAGCTCCACAGCCCATAGATGTTACAGAACAACTCGATACTTTGGAATATGTAAAATATCATGAATGTGAAGAATAAATGAATGTTTTGCTTGCTCTCATTTTGGCTGCTTTCCTGCTGCTTCCTCTAGCATCAGACTGGACCCCGTGTTAAAGCTAAGTACAAACGTTGCTTGGTTCAAAAGCAGCTATGGTAGGTAATGCATTTTCTACTTGTTTCTGAAAGTGGAAAAACTCACTGATCATTCAGCTATGTGACTAAATTGATGGCCATTCTGCCTGTCTTTAGTACAGATGATTTGTTCCAGTTTTTCCTGTCCCTTTGCCTTCTGTGTCTCTCTCAGTTTTAGCAAGTTTCCTGAAGAAATTGCCTGCATTCAGTTGCATTCTATTTGAAAAAAAATAAAGTTTTCGGATAAGTTAGCTGTTGAAAATGGAGTAGGTAATGGTGTAGCCATAGCTTCTAATGACAGCTATAATTATATATGAGGCACATACATTCTAGCAGGTGCTTCCCATTTAAACCACACTGGTTTCAGCATAGACCAAATTTAGGATCTAAGCATGGTGACCATAGCACTCACTAAATCTCCAATTCTATCTTCTGCCATTTACTGTCTTTCTCAAATGCTCAGTAAGACTTTTTTCCTAGTTGTTCTATGGAACAGCTTTGATTTTTCTCACTTTGTGGTTATTTTAAGCTTCAGAAAACAATAAGAATGTACTTTTCTTTTTTTGTCCGTGTCATCCCCCCCCTCCCTTTCCCTCTGTACTTTTATGAAAGCAGAATCTGTGTAGCTAAAGTACAGTTGATCTGTTAGGGATTACTGTTTCTCAGTTATTCTTTTGCTCTTGCATATCATGCCTTTATGTAGAAGAATATTTAAAGGTGCCGTGTAGAACAGCGAGATGAAAGAGCCTTTGTGCATTGAAGAATGGTGTTACAGGAGTCCACCTGTTCTCTCTAACTTTTTTTTTTTAAACTGAAGTTTATTTAAAGTGATTTTTAGTGCTTATAAAAACTGCTGGGTTTTGACAGCCTTAAGGATTGAAAAGCTGTGCCCACAGGTGGTGGCAGCAGCACTATGGCCTGATATTCAGGACACAGGAGTAGGAAACAGAAGACCCACGTTTCCCTTCTTTATCTTTATCACAGGTGACCTTGAGCCAAGTAGCATGTTACTGAGGCTCAGTTCTCTGTGGAGAATTTTACCCTGGCTCATGAGGACATTGTAAAGATTTGCTAGTCTCTTAGGAAAGAAAAGACGAGGATTAAAAACTTCTTGCATCGTCATCAAGCAACTGACCTCATCTTCAGTCTACCAGCAATGAGAATAATTGACAGTTTTGAGGAGAATGTGCTACTTACAGCTGGTTAAAAGTCTTGGAATAAGTGGAATTACTTTTTTCTTTTTTTCCTTTTTTTTTTTTTTTTTCCTGTGCACAGTTGTCTAAGAGGAGCTAACAAAATCAGTCAGATCCAAAAAGACTCGGTCTGTTGGGCTGTCCTACATGAAATCCTAGTAAATACTGTTGGGAGCCGAACTGAACCAAATCTGGGGGTCTATTTGTCATAGCGTTTGTGTCAAGTAGTGGTCAGTACTGGACCAGGAATGCACCTATCCAGCTTGCAAAGCGATTTCTCTGATATAAATACAAGAGAAGTTAACTTTTTGACCCTTTCAGGCTATCAACTTAATTCCCAGAAGCTTCAGATTTAATTACCCATATCATTACCACAACATGCATAGCTGCAGACTTTATTAATGACCATAAAATTATCAGATCCTCTTTAAAAGGAATGCAGATTCCCAGCCAGACCTAGTGTAAGTGAATCTCACAAGTTGGTGCAGCACCCCTCATGTCCTTTTGTCAAATAATACTGAGTCTGGCTCATCGGTCGTTTTTTGCCCAATTTCCTGCTACTTGACCAACCATAGTAATACTCTTCTGCAGTTCAGTCACCAAACTGAAGTATTCCTACCTCTTAAATGGTAGCTGAGCTGAAGTTTTACCCTTTCCAGAGCCCATTCTTATGCGTTTAGCAGCAGACTGACCTTTACACCTCTCTGTTTCAGGCTCCTTCCGCTCACTGTATTGCTTTTGTTCCTATCCCTAAAATGTTCTTTAATCCATTTCCATTCCTTTTGCCTGCACAATGCTTTATGACTTTGTAAATCAGTCTGAGTGGTACAAAATCAAATGCTTTCCTGGGATCCTGATAACTTATGTCCACTGCTTCACTCTTGTCTAACCTAACGATTTGGTCGTATAATAAAAAGGATTTCAGCAAATTTGTCAGGCATGACCTTCCTTTTATGAATCTGTACTGGATGTCCTCTACTAAATTATGCATTTCGAAATGTTCTGCAATTTTGGCTTTTATCAACACTTCCACTACATTCCCACAGCTGAAGCTGGATTTCCTGTTCTAAGAGAATTCAGCAGAACTCTTGTCACAGCCCAACAAAATGTATCAGTTTTTCAGCAATCTCCATAATAAAACTTCTATGGTTTCTACTTTTTGCTTTCATCTCACTGATTTTTTTTTTTTCGTTGGAATTAGTATTCTGCTTTCTATAGCTCTGAGAGTACTGTGTGTTCAGGAAATAAACTGTCTCACCATTTCCAGCTCAGCAGGTTTGAGTGTCACACGTGCAATGAGTCTCTGAGTCTCAGCCTGCTCGCAATTGAGACGATGTAGGCCAATAGCTCATTTTGATTCCAAGCTTCCTAGAGGTCACTTCACCTCTCTGGGCATCTGTTTATTTTCTGGCCTGCTTCCTGAAGAGTATTTTACTTTGCAGGCTTGTGTTGTGCTTTTGTCTGAACAATGTGTATGTGCAAGGGGGGGAAGGGAAACTCCAAATCCTTCAAATGTTCTTGCTTAAAGCCCTTACGCTTATACCTACTTCAAACATATAGCTTGCCACTTGGGCTGTGCTTCCAAATACAGATTTCTCTTGGAGGTATGTTCTGACCCACCTACTTTGCACTGCAGATATATTTAGCAAAGTTGCCATAATAGTCCTACAGTGCTGTCCCAAAGCTGTCACCTGCTCTTCCCTGTTACTTCATACCTCCTTCCTAAACCTCCTGTGGTGGTTTAGCCAGATGTCCACCAAGTCATAAAATCACTCCCACCCCCCCTCAACTGGACAGAGGAGAAATATAACGAGCGGTTTGTAAGTTAAGGACGGAGAGATCGCTCAGCAGTTAGTGTCATGGGCAAAACAGAATCAACTTAGGGAGAAAAGGTTTGATTTATTAAATGAACAATAAGAACAGGGAGATGAGAAATAAAACTGAATCTTAAAATACTTTCCCCCACTCCTTATTTCTTCCCTTCCTTACCCCCACACAGCACCAGGGATGGGGATTGCAGTCAGTTCATTACAGATGAACTTTGCCGCTGCTGCTTCTCAGGAGGAGGCCTCACACTACCCACTGCTACAGTGTGGGGTCCCTCCCCATGGGAGACAGTCCCTTACGAACTTCTGCAGTGTGGGTCCCTCCCATGGGCTGGAGCTCCTCAGGAACTGCTCTGTCATGGGACCTCCCACTGAGGCAGCTCCCTCATACCCTGCCCCCCTCACACCCTGCCCCAATGTGTGTCATCCACCAGGAGAACAGTCCTTTCGGTACTGACTGCTCCAGCCTCAGTCTGTCACGGGATCACAAATTCTGACAGCAAACCTGCTCTAGCCTGGGCTTCTCTCTCCCCACAGACTCCCAGGTCCTGCTAGGAACTTGCTGCAGGGTGAGCATCCTTCCCATGGAGTCACAGCCTCCTTCAGGCATCCACCTGCTCCAGCGGGGGGTCCTCCACGGGCTGCAAGTGGATCTCTGCTTCCTGGTGGCCTCCATGGACTTCAGGGGCACAGCTGCCTCACCATGGCCCTCACCACAGGTCAGAGGAGAGCATTTTTCAGGGCCTAAGCACCCCCCCACCCCCTCCACTGACCTTGATGTCTGCAGAGATGTTTTCACATTCTCACTCCCTGTTGCTGCTGCCATTTAGTAACTGCACAACAACTTCTTCTCCTCAAATACATTATTCACAGGGATGTTACCTCAGTCAGTAATTGGCCAGACCTGGGTCAGTTGTGGGGTCCAGCTTAGAAATGACTGGCTTTAGCCCTATCAGCTACAGGGGAAGCTGTTGACAGATCTTTGTTTGAAGAAGCCACCCCTGTAGCACCTCCCATTACCAAAAAACTAGCCCAGGCAAAACCATTACACCCTCCATCTGTCAAAAACTACCTGCCAGAGTTGTACATCTGTGGTCAAGGCTTTCTGCCACCAACATGGCTCTCTTTCGGCTGTAGGTAGAGTGCAGACAGTAACTAGCCCCTGTACTTCCTGGGGTGTGGAATGCAGCTGGCTTAAACTTGGGTTGATTCCTCTATGTCTGCCACAGAGATCATGAGTTCTGGGAGAAGACCCCCAGTCATAGAATCGTAGAATGGTAGGGTTGGAAGGGACATATAGAGATCATCCAGTCCAGCCCCCCTGCAGAAGCAGGTCCAACTACATCAGATCACACAAGAACACCTCCAGCCGGGTCTTGGAGACCTCTAAGGAAGGAGCCTCCACACCCTCCCTGGGCAGCCTGTGCCAGGGCTCCATCATCCTCACAGTGAAATAGTTTGTTCTTATGTTTAAATGGAACTTTTTTTGTGTTGCAGCTTCATCCCATTACCCCTTGTCCTGTTTCTAGGTACAACAAAAAAAAATATACTTGTAAATATTATATCCCAAGTTAGGGATGAGACCAGCAGAATTGGAGACTTTCATAACTGAAGCCTCAAAGTAAGGGGATTTTGGGGTTGTCTTGGTTTTTTAAGCAATATGCGCAAAAGGATACATATTCTTTTGCCCCAGTGCTGGCTTGTGTAGAGCAAAGGTGCTATTCAGCCTGGTTAGGTTGAGAACAGCACAGGAGGCCCTACAGTTGGATCACAGTGCCATGTTTTAAGACCACAGGGAATGGCTCTTATTTGGCCTGGACCCAGCTTAGAGCAAATCTAGCACTAGAATACTGGTTGAGTGTGTGTCTGCCCTGTATCTGCTGTTCGTAGCAGTAGAAAATTGCCAAGTTATAGAGGTACTTAAGGAAGACACTGCATTTAATGGGCTGGTTTTTCTTTAGAAAGCCAGATTCTGCCTCTCTCCTCCAGCCTTCCTGTTAGATGGAATCCAGGAGCAAAAAAAAAAAAAAAGCAAGCAAACTTTCACTGAGTGATTAATTCCTACTCAATTTAAACCACTTGTTTTGGGGAGGGGAGACAAGAAAACCCCAAAATCAAAAAGAAAAGTCAGATTACAGATTTAGCAAGCACATATTACAGCATGTCTTGCTGTATTTGTAATTGCCAAACTACTGATTTCTTGGAACTTTGTTGTTAGCGTTGTTAAGCAGTGTTCCAGACAGTCACTCCTATAAATCCCTGTTAATATGTTGAGTAGGAGAAGGCCGTTGCAAGAATAATATTTAGCTGGCATGCTATCCCTGTTTGGGATGTGCTGTCCAGGCTAAAGGGGACCTAATGGTGCTTGCTATAAGGATGTCTTGCTTGAGCATCCAGCTGATGTTTGCTTGAATGTTATTGCCACTTCTAAAAGATGCTTAGGAATAATTTTATTTTAAATTTATTTAACTTACTTATTTGGACAGAAGTGGGAGAGAGCGTATGTGGTTTGTGTACAAGGTGTGCTTCCAGCAGTAAGGCCTATATAGTTTACTGATCTCCTTCATATGCTGTTCAGGCAGAAAGTAATGACATGAAAAACACCTCAGACAAACAAACAAACGTCCTTTTCATGGACAGATACTGTTCTTTTTCAAGTATGCTATTCCAATTAAAGAAGTGCCTCACACCCTGAAATTAAGGAAGCATGTTGCTAAATGCTCCTTTTAAAAAGCTATATTTTCATAATGTCAGCATAACCTGAACATTTTCATCGCTTCCAGTCTACTGGCTGAAGAAGTCATCTCTGTCTCTCCTAAACTAGACAGGGAGCAGAAATAAGATGGAATGTCTAAAGAATAAAATTACTAAAGTACAGCTTTACCTTGGACAAAAAAGATTGTCCTCTTTCACCAGCATCTGCTGAACCATGTACCTCTGCAGGAGTGAAAGAGCCCTACAGGCTTTCTGGCAAAGCATATGGAAAAGAAAACTTTGATCAGGCTATTTGCTTGACGTGGATAATACCTTTAGAAGTGGACCTGATGAAAGTCTGGGTCATCAGACAGGGAGAAGAGGGGAAAACAGAAAAAGAGGGTATAGCCATAGGTCAATATATTAAGTACAATGAGTTGACAAGGGCATGGGCATGGGGAGGAGCAAGGAGACTTGTTTGATCTGCTGCTGCAGTGAGGACATCTGTCAGATCCAACCCAATTCCAGCATCACCAGCGGACGTGCTGATTCTCTGATAACTAATCACACTCTGAAGTTAACAACAGATGCATGTCCTGAGTGCCCTGTGACTGTCCATTGAACCCACCTTCACTTGTAAGGCAGAGGGCAGATATCTGTGAGACTGCCATACTTGTAGTCTCCTTTTATGGCACAATTTTATTCAAACTTATTTGGAGGTGGAAAAAGATTTTATCCTTATTTTATTAGAGATAACTGGGAGCTTGCGGGGCTTTTCACGACAGCATTTGATGTTTCCTAAAATTCCTAAGTAGTTTATTGTTTGTATAGCTGTTTGGGAAAAGAGGATGAGGATCTTAAATCCAAACCCATCATTTTTTAAATGATAATGCATCTCTTAAATTTTATGCAGTATATTTGCCATTGCTAAGTGATACCACAGTTCTCCTAATACTTTTTCATGCCATACAGCAATGTCACGTAAAGGATTGTAAGGCATTACTTTATTTCCAAGCTTGTTTCTGGAACTGTTGATGACAGATGTACTTCAGATTTCTTAGGTCATCAGCAGCTGGGTGTAGGTTCTTCAGCTGAATGTGCATGTGTCTTATATTAGGAATCTTGCATTAGACACCTTCATATTCATGTAGGATTATGTAGTAGTAGTTTTCTGTGCCTGGCAAGAGTTTGTGATACTCCTGTCTTGTAATTAATCTCCCCCTGTCAAGTGACATGATGCCAAGTGTGATTTCTGGAATTCTGCTGAAGGTTTAGTGGCACCTACTAAGGTGCATTAGAGTCCCTTGGAGAGTCATGGATGAAGGAAGGTTGCTGCCTGTCCCATCTGATCAACGCTCTGTTTTCTTGGGGCTGCGTTACATTTTCCAGTGCCTCTTGGTTTGGTCCTGTTGAACTTGTCTGTCACCAGCTATAATCTACATGGTAACTGATTGTTAGTCTTCATAGTGGATGTTTGTATGCAGTGTGAGACAAGCAAGGTGCAGGTCTGAGTGGAACTGACAGCCAAAGAGAACCAAAGTCTTTAAAAGACTATACTTAAATATTTAAGTCCAATGTGTAAACCTGTACAATAGATGATCAGAAGCCAGGCTCTGTAAGCACTGATTCTAGTGGCCTTGGTTAGGTGTCCTCTAGACATGGTAAAACTATAGTGTGTTTTCTCATCTATATCCTATTGCTAGCAGGCTGAGGTTAGTTCATTGAAGTTTCGCGTACTAGATGGATGTTGTGACAGCATTGCTGACCACCTCAGATATGCAGGATCCTGTGCTTCTGCTGTTCTTCTGGTTTTCCTGTAGTGGGCACCTCTTGCCATGTGTAGTGTGCAGGGCAACTCTGTCAGGTTGTTCTCCAGCAGCAGTGGGCTGCCCACTGAGATCTGGAAGCCACAATACCGATGGTTTCATTGTTGTTCCTAGCATGCACTGTTGGGCATAGCGGGCTTGATCTGCAACCTGTTGCACCCAAATTGCAGTCGAATGGGGGAAGTAATTTGCATGTACCAAAATGGATATCTCTGTAGACTAGAGAGATGGCAAACCTGGGCCACTTCAGGAGTTCATGTTAATCCACAGCATACTGCATAGCTGTTTATTTGAGTGGTTCTAGCTGGTGAGAAATTTACTGAGGCATTATTATGGTCATAACCACATAGGTATGGACTGCATGTGAGCATACCAGCATAGCCTTAGCAGAGATCTAACACTATTCTGGAGTGGAGGTATACTCACAGTATGCAGACATTATGTTTGGCAATATAGAATCTCATTCCGATTGGTGTAGCAAGTGCTACTATGTCACTGTATTTCTAGCAGAAAACTGTCAGGGTAATTAGTGTTAACTGATTTTTTTTTTGAATGAGCCTCTCCTTTATTGTATGTTGGCCTAGATTTGATCTCAAGGGCTTAGCAGTCCCCCAACTGCAGTTTTGTCCAGATGAAATGTATGCCTTACAGTATACAAATCCATGAAGTTCAAGATATAGTCCCCTACTGTTGGCACATAAGTGCTTTCTTTATGCCTTAATTCTACTTTAGGGTATGTCTTGTCCACTGTTGCTCTTTAAGAGCTGGCATTGGACCTGCTCCTTTAACCCTCTGCTCTTGCCTGTTGTCTTCTGACATAAAGTTGCTAATTCTGTGACAGCTTCTGCTCTGTTGCAGTGCAGCATCAAATGTTTTGAACCGAACCTCTCAACTGAGAGTCACCATTGTCTTAAATTCTCTCTGAGGTATGAATAACCATCTCAGTCTTCTTCATCAGATTGATCTTAGTGGATTAAGATAACCCGTTTGATCACTAAGGAGGTGGTCTTTGTAGCAGCCATTAGCTATTGCAATTAGCCATGAGTTCATGTGCCTTGCTCTCAGTCTTCTGCTGTCAAGATTCACTTGTAATTTTAGCCAGAAATCTAACTCAGGTCGGGCCTTTGGTTCCAGGCAAGTTTTCAGACACAATTGGAGGCAACAACATACTGAAATTCAGGAGGTACAACAATGTAGGTGCTTGGTACATTAAGGCTGGAAGCTTATTTGTAAGCAATAATGAAAATATAACCCAAGGTTCTTGGCCGAAATGTGTCTACATAGGTATCTTTATGCACAGCATTTCATTTCCCAGATGCTGTTGAGGACAAAGTAGTACTAAATTATGTCCATTTACTGGGACTGCACTGCCCTTTATGTATCTCTGAGACTTCTGGAGTAACTCGGGATCCTTTCCAGTGAAACACAGATGAACTTTTCTGTCTTTCTGGAAGCCTTGGGTGAGTGTGGGAAACTTCATGATGTTGTGACCTTAGTTTTTCTGTAGAGAGGATCAGATGCTAACCTGCTTCAAAATAGAGCCTGGCCTCTGTCTTGCTCTCTAGGCAATTCTGCTAAGATTTGGGTAGACAGGTTTTTTTACATGGGGTTGGAGAGGGAAGAGGAGAGAAACAATTTAAACTGCAATCCTTGGTTCATTGTTCTGTGGAGATCTACTGCTAGGCATGTTGTGGAAACAATTATTCACTTGCTTGCTTTTTTAAGTTTACCAACTTTGGCTTTAATATCAGATTGAGGTATGTGTTTTCTAGAGGAGAAAAGGCTTCTTTTGATGGTTTCCTTTTACTTAGAAAGGAAAAAGAGGGTCCTGTCAAAAAATCTAGCTGTAAGCTGGACAAGGTGCTACTGTGTTCTGTCACCATAACTCCCAAATATGCGTTTCTCCTGGGTTGTACTGTAAAAGGGCTTAGTAAATCAACAAAGTCACAGTAAGACTGAAAACAATATTGGTTGGAGTTAGCTTCTTGAAGAATGTTTGTGTTTGTTTGCTTCCGTTGATTCACTGGTGCAGGTTGCATGGAGAAGTGGTGGAGTCTCAAACCTTGGAGACATGGTCTTGGGCAGCTGGCTCTGGGTGGCTTTGCTTGAGCAGAGGGATTGGACAAAAAGAACTCCAGAGACCCCTTCCAATCCCAACCATTCTGTGGTTAGGAAGTCACAATCCACCTCTTAGAAATAAGATCTCTGCCATAACAATTTATGCCTTGTAACCTTGCAGCAGAGCCAACATTCTCCTTGCAAACATCAGTTCAAGGTAGCTCAGAAGCTACAGCAAATGCTGTATATGTAAATGACTGTATAGCTTTTTAAGCAAGGATTCTTGATGAGAGCTTGTTACACACCTTCTTGAGGGTCTGCACAAGACTATGCTCAAGATACAGATCAATGTACTAACTTAAAGTAATGATATTTCAAGAACTTGAAGCCTGGAGAGTTAAGAAACAGCTGTTGTGGTAAGCGACCGTGTGGAACTGGATGCTGCACGTCACTAAGCCACAGAGTGTGCTCAGGAGGTGGCAGTTCTTAGGGAAGGTCCTTAACCTTGCTTTCCAGGGCACAGATGTAACACATCCTCAAGTCATATGGCAGAGCTATTTTTTTTGCTTTTTTTTTCTTTCTAATAGGCCTATTTTGGGAAAATGGGCTAGAGAGTCCTAGATTAGCTTTAGTATTTTGGACACTAGTCCTACTTTTGTGCATGCACCCCGATGAATTTGTCTTTAAGTTTTGAAACAAATGCAGTGCCTGGAGTTTTAAACGCAGTAGGTAAACAACAGCCTGTCTGAACGTCTCCCAAGAATGAAGGACTCCAAGCTGGCAAAGGAAAGTTTAACAGGAGCTACTGTCTGAAATCTGAAGCCAGGCATTCAAAGCAGAAATCTAGTACAAATTTGTGATGGAAAGGGTGATTAACTACTTGAATGAACTAGAATGGATGGATCTTGCCTGATTTCTTGCTGGTTTTTCAGGCAAGATGTCTTCTAGATATAAGTTAAGCCAGATAATGGGTTTGGTTTACTTCTTGGTGTAGAGAAGGTGAAGTGGATGAAATGCCGCAGCCTGTGTTTATAGATATATCAGACATGCACACACATTCACCATCCAATGCGCCAGGTTTATCAGCAAGCTGAAACTTGGAGAGGCCCATGTCCTTAAGCAGATACCCTGTTCTACCACTGATACTGTCTTTCATGGCTTTAAGGCACGAATTCAACCCCTCTGTTCATGTCTACTTTTGACAAAATGGTGATGTTTCTCTTCCCCAAGGACAAAAGCTTTTAATTTGTTATTTGTAAAGCCCTTTTAAAGAACTTACCAGGAAGGTATTAGTGAAATACTAAGTGATGACATTATTTTTTTTTACTATATGACTCATTCAGAAATTAAAAGGGAAAATTAATTTATCTCCCAAATAGGTGCTATCAGCCTCATCTTCACCAAGTGACTTCCTCCTTCCTTCTGCAGGATATTGTGGATCAGGGTGAGCTCTACTTCAAAACATTTAATTGCATACACTAAGAAATGAAGAAAACTGAAGTGGATCCCAAGAATGTATTAAAAACCTGAAGTAAAATGAGAATGATTTCATGTCAAGAGAGACAAAATGCAGAGTTGATACTCCAGTGCTTCACACTTCCACTTGTCCTTGGCACCAAGAAAATGAGATTTTTAATAATCTGAAAAACAGATTGCCATGAAGACTCATCCATTGTAAATTTAAACTGCCTTTATAGCAACTTCAGCTGGGGACAAGACTGTTCATTACATTTGATTCTACAACTGTGGCCATGATTTCCATATTAATATTGAATTTTTTTTATTGTCTGTACCAGAAATAGGAAGGGAAGCTGGCAGTGTTTTTCCTATGTTAGCAGATAATTTGCTTAATGAATAATGCGAAAAGGGCAAAGGTTTGTGAGTTCTTACTCATATACCAACTATAGATAGTGGTGACACCTGCGTTTGCTGCTGTTGTCAGAAAGCCTGGTTTGGCGCTTTAGTTAGTGCTAAAAGGAGACTTAGGGAAGGAAGGATATTTATTCATAATTTCAGAATCATGATTTGTTGGTGATAGAAGTTATGTTGATTTGGTTTGAATTTTTTTAACTATAATTATAGGCGAGAGGTTCCTTATTTCTTGTCTGATGTGCCCCTAAATTACAGAAACGTTTAAGCAACCTTTACATGTGGCTGGGGGCAGGGAAGGTATTTCTGTGCCACTGAACTTTAGACCAATGTTGAGTCAAAGACTTATTTGTAACCCTTTTCAGTAGCAGCCGTTCTGTTCTGGCATAAGGCGTAGGAAGCACTAGCTTCCTCTCCTTTCTGTGTGACTGCATTTGCTTTCACAAGCCCAGCTACCAAGGCAGACCTGAGGATTCCCTGACCTGCCTTCCTGCTTGACTCTCTCTGTGACAATTTGCGATTGCATTCAGACTGTAATGCTGCCACCTCAACCTTTAACTTAGCAAAAATGGAGAATTTATCTTATTTTCTCATGAACTCGTGTGTATTTCTGCTGAAATGCTATCATCCTCTGCACTCATACATCTGAAGTCTTTTGGAAAGGTTTCGTCTTCCTCCTCTCTTCACATCCCAACTTTGGTCTGGATCCTAATAGCTCTTCATCTATAACATCCAACATCTACACCATTTTTTTCTCTCTTCCAATTGTATCACTGCTATCATTGTCTGCCTTTGTCATCTCACACCTGAGTTACAGCAGCCTTTTCTTTGGCTCTCTGTCTCATCTCCTCGTGTTCCAGTTTTAATACTAGGTTTTGTGATGATGGAAGGTGATCTTTTCTTTCCTTTGTGGGTTTTGTTCTTTGCCGCATTCCTCACCCTGGAAGCAAATCTTTCTTGAAGGAATCCAGTTCTCTATCATTAGCCTCTCTGACCTTCAGAAAGTTTGTACATATTTAAGTCTTAATTTGTTTGTCTTTGGAAAACAAAAAAGCTCTCTGTATTAAACTCAAAATTTGGCATTAAGTCAACAGCATGATCTCATATTTTTTGTGACTGCCTCAGGGACAATGTTTTAAATGCAGTTAAGACATTTAACAGAGAAGTGGTTTGGTGGAGAACTATCCTTAAAAGGTCTGGGGTGGCTTACTGCAAGGGGCCTGCATGTTTGTCTTTTCCATCCCTCGCTACTTCATTGTCATGGTTTCTTGCCCAAGCCACAGTATGTGACCTTTGACAGTCTGCCAGGACAGATCAAGACACATCTTGTCTGTGA
Organism: Urocolius indicus; assembly: GCA_013401255.1. Classification (NCBI taxonomy): domain Eukaryota; kingdom Metazoa; phylum Chordata; class Aves; order Coliiformes; family Coliidae; genus Urocolius; species Urocolius indicus. The sequence continues at coordinate 25,681 of WBNH01000159.1, read as the reverse complement.
CCATGCTCTTGGTGACCTCCTTTTCTGGAGAGGAAGAAGGCAAATCAAGGCCTAGATGTAGGCCAAACAAATTGTTCTGGAAATGGCAGCAGCCAGCTCTCAACAGCTCCCTCCTTGAAAACACCCAGCACTTTGCTGCATGTGGGTGAGAGCAACCTTCAAACTCCTGGGAAAGTTGGTGGCCAGAAGCTGACTGCTGCTGCTTCTGGGAAAGCTCATGCACCCCAGCTTTTTGCCGTGAGAATTCCTTAAGATTTTTCACAAAGCAAAGACAAAAGCCATGCAAAGGATGACATAGTCTGTGTACGCCCAGTGAACCCCATCTGGAATAGGCGCAGTTCTTCCCCAAAGCAGGTGTGATATAGGAAGAGCCATGCTGTAGTGTCTGGACTGCTCTTAATCCCTGAGGATAGCCAAGATATGTCTGTCCACAGGCTTGGTTGCTAATGTTACAGACATCTCTTTATGAAGCAGAACCCATGTACAACCCTATGCTACTCTGCCCACTTGTTTTCTATTCCAGCCTGCATGTGCCCATTGCCTGAAGTATAAATATTCTCTCTAGTTCTTTCTGCATCTGTCTGAATAAGATACCCTAGCTTTCTCTTTCTTGGTGTTTAATAGTTTTGACTTTCAGTCCACGTTAGTTTGTAGAGAAAGACATCAGCAGTGATAGCTAAAGAAAATTCTATTAGGTCATTCCTTTTCAGAACATAGTACCTGTCTTCTAAGCTCTTTGCGGATGTTAGCCAAATAATCCTTTTAATAGCTTTTGTGAGTTAAAAGGGTAGGTAACTGTCATAAGGCTAAATGATTGCATAGATTAATTTACTTGTGGCCAAAAGAAATCAATTGTAATTTAAATTTTTGTCTCTGGACTGATTACACTAGCAGACGACTTTGTCCTTAGGAATCTTACTGTGTGCATTGGAGTATAAGTATGGGATTGAATATGGGTCTGGATTAGGTACAGATTATGTAGAGAATGTGATTGAACATTTCCAGTTTTTAGTGTATGGGTGTGCACAAGTTCAGAATACTCAGACAGTTGGCCTTGTTAGGATCCATGAAGTGTACGTTTATAACTGGGGTAGTTGTAATTCATAGACTGTTTGGATTCAAAATATTATTTACCAGACTTTAGGACTATGAATCTGTTGCAAACCGTGTCAAAGCTTCCACTAAAGGCAAGGGGAGGAAATAGGATGAGGGTTTAATGGTAGAATTAAAAAACAAAAATTGAAAGATGATATAAGGAAATTCAATGGTTCCAGGAAGCATTTTATCTTAACCATAGTTATATTTAGTGATTGGTGTACATTCTACTACCTTTTAACAGAGGGATGGACTGAGTGATTGAGAAGGATCCGGAAGGAGCCGGTCTCTTTTTTTAACAGGAAGTGATTTGGTGCTAATGCCTGTGAAACTGCTGTAAGGTTGCCCTCTGTAAGCTGGTTGTATAATTTTAAGACAGAAAACAAGAAGTCAGAAAGTATTTGCCTGTCACAGGGATCCTTAATGTTCTTGTATGTTTTCCTTATGTCTTACAGAATGGTGAATAACACTGAAGACCTTCAAGAGGCTTTATAACGTCCCATCCCCATGTAAAGTATGCTCAGAACTTTTCCAGTAGTGTAAGTACAAGCTAAAAAACCCACAAAAATTGAGAGAGTATTTTGTATGTTTTTTAATTTTTCTGTTACTTTATGTAAAAAGAGCAGAGAAATGGTCAGAATGGTTATTAGCAGTTGGTAAAATTGGGCAGTTCCACTGGTTTGGTGTTGACTAGGCATTTAAACCATGCAACTATAATTTAATTTCTTATTTGGTCTGGCCATTAGGTTATTTCTACTTCTGTTTTGCTGTCACTGAAACGCAAAGAAGATCACACAGTTCTTAGAAACTTAACCTTGAAAGTATTGTTAAAATAGAGATCTCCATACACCTACTGAATATACTAGGGGGATACCAGAGCTGTGTAAGAGAGTTCAGTGGAAGGGGCCGAGTACATCATTAATGTAGCATTGTATAGCAAAGGCAGAAAACCTAGGGTATGTAACCTAACATTAGAATTGGATGTGTTGATCCAAGCAATCACCACTGTGTCTTGAATTCTTGTACCAATTGAAGTTGCCTAAACTTTATCCTTGAATTTGAGCCTGTTACTTTGTTCTTTTAAATAGCTTCTGTCACGAATCTTCAATGTAATTGATATCCATGCTGTTTCTTTGCTAAATAAGCAAATGAATTCAAAGTTTGAAGCTTGTCAGGTTGAAAGACTTGACCTGTACTGTGCTGTCATCCACCTCTCTTGCTGGCCAGTCCTATATCACTCTTCCCATACCTCTTTTATAGTCATGACCAAACGCTTGTCTACTGGCAATCAGATTCTTGAGATACTTTGACCTCTTGACTTCTGATTGTACCTTCTGTCAGACTGAGTTGGTTGGAGAAATCTTGCCTGCAGAATAGGTAGCAAGGAACTAGGCTGCTATGAATGCAGTCAGATTTTCCCAGATTATTTCAAGGATGAAGATTATTCATCTAGCTAATGGGCATTCATAGTGCCAAGTGGCAGTGCAGTCACAGACTTCTGTAGAGGGAGTCACAGTAAAAAGTAACGTCTGCCAGGGATTTTCTGCTGGAGACTAAACTATTAATGATAAGCTATTAATTAGTTATTTTCTATTGCTGGTAACTTAGCCTTCTGTTCAAAACTAGTGGTTTCCTAGTTCGTTGCCAGTCTCCTGAGCCACCTTCTCTTCTTTCTTTTAGCTGGAAATATGTTGGATTTCAGTATTAAAATCACCACATGAAATTGTATAGATCTAGTTTACAGCAGGAAAGAAGTCTCGAGGTAGGGCCACACTGCCCTGAGCATCTTTATTATACTGGTAATTCAGAGTTTGCAGAGTGATCTTGTAGCTCCTCTGTGGTTTGTGTGAGCGCAAGGACAGTCTGTCAGTTTTAGCTCGGAATCAAACTTTTAACATTGTTGCCAGCGACACTACCTGGCAGTCCAGACTGATCTCCCAGCTCACCCCTCAGCTGAGGGGAATGGATCACTGCATACAAAGTGTGGGTAGTGCTCAGTTTCCGCTTTATTGTTTATGTTATGCCCTTATATCTGCTCGCGTAAGCACCTCTTCTTGCTCTGCCCCATGCCAGCCCTTTCACTTCCTCTTCACCCCTCACTTTACAGTCCAAGATCTTCCGGATGCCTACCACATAACATAAATTTCCAAACTGTGAAATATATTGTTTTAATGTGCTGTGCTTTAGCTAGATTTCAGTCATGTTCTGTCCCTGTGCATTTTTAGTTGGATACTGAGTTGTTCTGTTGCTTTCTGGAATCATTGTGGCACATTGATGTACCCTGTTAATCAGCTGCCACCCTCCATCAGAGAAGTAGCAGCCTTTTGGATTCATTCCAGTATATGTGCAGTTAATACAGCCATCAAGAATATAATAGAAGTATGGGTAGATAATTTGGTTAGTCCTACCGTGGGGCAGCATCCTCTGTCAGAAGAGCAAAGTAGGCAGCTGACTGCAGTTACCATTTCACCTACCTCATTTTTATCTACAGTTGGATTAGAGTCAGTACTCAAGATGAATTTTAGGCATGGTGTGAACACAAGACTATTGATTTTGGTCTCACAAGAATTAGTAATTTATCTGAAACTAAGTCCTTCTGTAACCAATGCAAGTGTATCTCTATGGGGTTCTCCATGGATATAATGGGAGTAATTACTTGTACTTGCCAGTGTCATGGCAGTATTGATTGATTATTATGTGTTAATAGCAAGATATGACTATCAGTGTTTGTGTTTCGTGTTTCAAACTATCAAATCTGATTTCTGGTAGAATTAGACAGTTCCAACATCATCACTTAAAAGTTTACCTGAATTATCAGGCCAATGCTTAAGAAACTGCCAGCAATGACAGAGCTGTCTTGGGAGTGAGTAAAAGTCTGCTGAGTGGAACAAAAATCAGTATGAGTAATGCAAATGAAAAAGGACTAGACTGAAGAAAAGAATCAGTATGTGAACTCATTTGAAGAACAGGGAATGGAGTTACAGCGGCTTAGAAAGGCACCACACGGCTGAGCAGTGTTAACTGTCCAGCTTCCTTTAAATGTGGCATGAAACATATTAATTAAACTTGGGTGATAGAGGACTTAGCTAATTTGCTCTTTTTGTCTTCAGTGACATGGTATCATGTAAATAGTTGGTGGCTGTAGGAATGTTCAATTGGCATTTGAAGCTTCCTTAACTGAAACAGTGCCTTTTCTGATCCCTTAGTTTTACTTTAAGGTAAAGTTATTTCATGATTTTGCAGATACTTAAATCACTTGTAAAGAGATCTAAAAGAAATCTTGTTGCATGGAATCACAGACTGGTGGGGGTTGGCAGGGCCTTCCGGAGCTCATCCAGCCCAACTCCCTGCTCAAGCAGGTTCCCCTCCATCAGGGGGCACAGGAACATGTCCAGGCTGGTTTGGAAATCTCCTGAGAAGGAGCCTCCACACCCTCCCTGGGCAGCCTGGGCCAGGTCTCCCTCACCTCAACACTAAGGAAGCTTTTCCTTATGTTTAAGTGGATTTTTTTCTGTTCCAGCTTGTGCCCATTACCCCTTGTCCTGTCGCTGGACACTACAGAGAAGTGTCACTGCATACTCCTGATATCCACCCTTTAGGTGTTGCAGTTCCCTAATCATCTTGGTAGCCCTGCACTGGCCTCTCTCCAGCAGTTCTCCATCTCTCTGTAACTGGGGAGCCCAGAACTGGACACAGGATTCCAGATGAGGCCTCAGCATGGCATAAGAGAGGGGTGGAGAAGAACTTCCTTCCATCTGCTGCCCATACTCTTAATGTGCCCCAGGATGCCACTGGCCTTCTCAGCCACGAGGGCACACTGCATGTGGGCTTCTAATGCCTGCTTCTGCTTTCGGCCATCGGCATGTCCCTATCTGTTGAGCTGGGTATAGCAATCATCAGATCCATCTCTAAGCTAATTCAGCTTGCCAGCCCAGGCAGAAACTAGCTGTGGATGGGTAGACTGGTTGATAAATTTTACTTATGAGTTACTGAACTGAACTGGTCTGTGGAGATTTCTACAAAGTCCCGGAGCTATGCAGAAGCGCAGGTCATAGATCAGTTCACCCTCTCTCATGTATCTGCAGCCTCAAGACTTGCATCTGAAAGTGTTCTCCTGCTTCAAGCAGAAGGATTTGGATTTGCCCTGAGAATACAGAGAATACAGATCTTCTATATGTCATGCAAGAGGAAATTTCCCTAGTTCAGGTCTGGACTGTATAAAGATATTCTTGTTGCTTTAAGAGTGTTGATTAGGACATGTGTTTCATTTTTAAATGCTTTTAAATAAAATAATACTCTAATATGGGCCTTTGACTGCAGTTGCTTCCCTGTTTTTGCCATTATGATTTATATTCTTCGAGCAGCCACTGTTATCTATTCCTGAGTTATACTCAAAGTATAATCTCTATCTTCACTAAGACTGTGTGCCAGTAAAACTGTACTTGTTAACTGTTTTCTAGTGGACAAATATATTTGCTTTGTTGTTCATCACAAAATTAGGGATAGGTAAGCTTCAGTTGTTTCCTGGTTTTGGTGCTTTTTTTTCTGAAGGAACAAATTTCTCTTTTATGGAAGTGTGTTGATTGTTACTGCTGGTGATAGATCCTGAGGGAAATGAAGGTGCCTGAAATACTACAGAATGTCTCTTTTTCTTTACATGTGGAAGAGAAGTGATGAAAATCCTTGTGATGACATTCCTTGAAACTTGTCCTACATCTTGTCATATCTAATCCTATAGATGAACCATGAAGGATGGTGGTGAGAAAGCCTCAAAATTTGGCCAGGCACTTGATCTGTGTTCACTTTGACTTGCTTGAAGGCCAGCGCCATTCTGTGACCTCTTGGTCTTAAAAATTAGCAGTTTGGCTTCCCTGCCTCAAGGGATATTCTATAGAAAGATGTGATTCAAGTATATAGATACTCCAGCTAGTAAAATTAATAGAGAATAATTCTGTGGTTCTGTCTAGATTTTAATAAAGGATTGGTCAAATTCTGAAGTGAACTGGAGGAGGCAGAAGAAAGCAGTCACTGCACCTACCCTGTAACCTTGTCAGCTGAAGGTACATGACTTGTCAGTCTGGTGTCGAGATTAGCCCCACATCCTCACATCTCAGTTTTATTGCCACAACAACTCTTATTTCTTTATGTGAGTTAAAGGCAGTATTTCAGTCTATTGGTGAGATTTGCTTAGCTGTGTAACTCAAGCACACAAGTCCTGCCCTGGTTCTGTTACAGAGCTTAGGTATCCAAAGTTTAGCGTTCGGCTCCCAAACCCAAGAGCTCCTCTTTTGCTCTTGGCACCGGTTTGAGCTTTGGGCCATGGTTCAACACTCAGCTGCCACTACAACTTTTCTCTCTGTTTGTTAGTCCTTCTGATCCCTCATTCCGCCCTTGAAGCCAGCCTCGGAGTTTGAATTTCTGCCTCGTTCCTGTAGATTGCAACAATAGTAGGAGACCCACATTTTAGAAGTAGGGAAGATTAGGGTTAGACATATAAGGTGTCAGCGTGAATCTGTCTGTGCCTTCAGTAGAATGAAGAAGTATCTGGCTCCCAGCCTTGTGCTTAGTCAGAGGTCAGTGCCTTTTGTAAGACTTGGATTATGACAATAATTGGCATTTATATTATATTTTTGCCTTGTAAGATCGATCTCAAGTTCTCTGTCTTTCCCAAAGATGTAAAGCAGATACTGTAAAGCAGAGTAAGTTACTCACCCGAGTGGAATCATTGGCAAAACTGCTAGGGCTTGCTTACAGCCAGCATGCCAGCATCCAGTAAAAAACATTTATTCAGCAGTGAAGACAAGACTGGAGTGGAAGAACAGCTTAAGCAGAAGTAGTGAATCTGGGCTTGGGGCTCTTTTAACTAACTGAGAAACTTGAAGCCTCCTGAAGAAATGATATGTTGATATTCTGCTCTCAGTTTGCCTTCTGTAATTTGTGCAGCGGTGAGTATTTGATTACGTTGGATTTATTTTCAGAAGTTTCAGGCTGCTCTTATTAATTGTCACCATTTTGATCGAAAGCGTATGGCAGTGTTCTGCGTTCATAAGACAGTGGTTTGCATTCATAAACAGCACTGGTGACGTTTAACCTCGATAGATCAGCTTCTAGTCTGATTTCAGTCCTTGCTGCAATGCGAGGCTTTCGTTTCCCTGGGATGAGAGCAGTCATTACAACCATTACATTTGTTTGTGAATCAAGATGAATGGGAGTAGAGTCCTCTTTGAAAATCAGAACTAAGAGATGCAACTGCAGGAGATAATTATGCTAACGTATGGATAAGGATGGCTCTGTGTTCGCTGACATGATGAGCACTTGAGGCCTGATTTTTTTCTATCTTGAAAACTGGTACAACTCCACTGAAAACACTGGAGATGCAACTGATGAGCATAAGTGTTGGCTCAGATGAGTCAGATCCTTAATCCTCTGTTGCGCCCCAGAATTCATAGCATCAACTACTGTTTTGAAGACAGCTTTGCTTAATATGGTGCAAAGCTCTGGATGTTTCTGAAAAATATTTAAATTGGCTGTGAATAAGAGGAGATGTGCTTTTTCAGTAAGAACAGAATTTTAGAAGATTGGACAGTGTTATGCCCTGAATGTCCTCATTTTGTTCCAACAGTGTCTTATAACTGCACTATATGGGTCACAGTCTTTGCCTCTGAACTTGTGTCCATGATCTGCACCGTTTCCTTTGTGATATAAGTAAACTGCTCTGTTTAGGGAACTGCTACAGCTCAGAATGAGCTCGCTATAGATCTCTTTAGTGTCTTGTAAGAGCTATCTGCATCCTTTGGGATGGGTAACGGTCAGTGAGATGTAGAAAAGGAAGGAGTGAATAAAACTTTGCTTGGGGCTTTGGATTTCATAAAGATGTATTGAGAGATAAACAAGCTTGCATAATATCACGGAATCCCCAAATGGTGGGGGTTGGCACGAACCCCCAGAGCTCATCCAGCCCAAGCCCCTGCTCAAGCAGGTTCCCCTCCATCAAGGGGGACAAGAATGTGTCCAGGCGGGTTTGGAAACCTCCCGAGAAGGAGCCTCCACACCCTCCCTGGGCAGCCTGGGCCAGGACTCCCTCACCTCAACACCAAACAAGCTTCTCCTCCTGTGCCACTGGCACTTGCTGGGTTACAGTTTTTGCTTGTTAACCCTTGTCCTGGCACTGGCCACCAAACAACAAACACTGGCCCCATCCTCTCCACACTCATCTTTTAGGTATTTTTAAGTCTTGAAAAGGTCCCCTCTCAGTCTCCTACAGCTTAAACAACCCCAGGGCTTGCAGCCTTTCCTTGTATGTATGAAGCATGGTTAGAAAAAGTAGGCAGCTGGAAGTGGAGTTTCTTTGTGGCCACTGGTTCTGTTGGGAAGAATCCACAGCGATTAGGTTGTTAAATATCTGTCCTGTTGATAAGCAAATTACATTGCCTTTGGAAATAGCAGTGCTATCCTTAATACCCAGTTTTGCTTGTTGTCTAAATCAGGGACCTCACATAGAAGAGAAATATAGTAACTCAAACAAGGACTCTGACACTGGTGCATGATCTAGAGGCTGGGCATGCACAGCCAGCACAGCTGCTCTCTATGCTCTATGTTTTTAGTAGCTGGAAGTCATCCACTGCACTTATTCAGATAGCAGATATCACTAGTACTTTACACACATACAGAGGAAAAACTGGTAGGCTAGAGAATTCAAGCTGTGAGAAAAACTCTGATAGTTAAAACTCTTGTTTTTTTAACTCGTTCTAGCAAAAAAATTACTTTTAATCTACTTTGGAGATAACCAGCTCCAGATGAAAAGCCACAACTTTGCCTTGTGATTTATTTCTTCCCCCCCATCCCCCATCCCATTTAAAGGGCAAAATTATGTTTAATGACACCCACAAAGTACACATTATAGCACCAGCATTTTTATAACATAAAATAGAAGATTACAAATTCTGGAAATACTGGGAACAAGAGAGTGTAGTGCTGTTATGATCCTACTCTGGACCACCAGGATATGCCATATGTCAAAGGGTAGAACTTAGCATCTCTCCCCATCCTCTTTGCCACAGCTGATGTGACTTTATCGGAAACGTTCTTAAACCAATTACCAGACTGAGGTTCCTGTTATGAAGACTTTGACTCTAGCCCACATAGATATTATGCAGATTACATCAAATATAGGTCTTATATCAAAAAGTGCAACTGCTTTTCCAAGTCTCGAGCTTTGCAGAGCTTATTAGATAAAGCAGTGAATTTTAATGGAAATTTGGAGAAGGATCTCCGCAGAAGAGGATCTCTTCAGTGATGCTACAGTACTTCGTGCTCATGTACTGTGAGTAAAGAGTGGAAAAAATGATTTCTTGTGAGTCCAGAGCTATTTTCTCAAGTGTTAGAGGTGTTAAGGCTGGTGTCTGGCCTTATTCCCAAATGGGTAATTGAATTGCTTTGAACTTCTGCAAGTTCAATTGGACATGGACTTGGCTCTTTGCTGTTTTTATGGGATTATTCTGCTGTGCTGGGTTAGAAAGTTAGTGTTGGGTAAATGATTCTGTTATCTGTAACAGGTTGGGCTATGATAGTAGGTGGGAAAGTCTTGCTATGTTTTTCCTTGCATTTCTTTATGAAATACAGGAAGATGAGGGAAGAGAACACCTCTGTATCTGGCCATGTACCGCCACACTTTCAGTGTGGGGAGGAAGCCCCATGTCTAAAGGGTGACATTCATACAAAAAAAAGAGGCTATATATGTCTTGGCGGTGTGAACAAGAAAAAGCAATAGTCTTGAGAGCAATTATACCCCTAAACAGCCTTCACTCCAGAAAGTGGTACTAGAAGTGAAAGAGTGATGCTGCATCTGGCTGATTGAGATCTGCTGGTTATTTTCTGCCTCTGGATTGGGAAGGGAAAATAAGTTATATTTTAGCTAGCTCCTCATAATTCTGCCTTCAATCTGATATTCTGGTTCCTTTTGGATGAGCCACAAAAGATAAGCATGAAGTTTTAATGCTTTAGAGATACCAACAAGCAATAGATGGAATTGGTGTGGGGTGTGACTGCAAACTCCATGTAAGAAATGTAGATAAGTTTGATACTTTTAAGCCACCTGTTTTCTGTGAGGAGCTAAATAAACTTGATTTGTTTTAAGAGGCAGATTCAGTTGGTGAAAAATTGATGGATTTTTGTTTTGAGCTTAAATAGTATTTTGTAGAAGCCTTGATATCAAAATTTCAAAGGGGAAAAATGCATAGCAATTATTCCCCCTTGGTTGATTCTCTTTTACAGGTATCTCCCTAAGGAAATTTGACAGCCTGTTCTAACTGGTGAGACTTTTGCTAAATGATCAGATGATAAAGCATTTGATAGACGCTAAGATCTGCTAGCATTGAGGAGATTTTGCTACATTGGCAGCAAAGTTTGCCGAAGTTTGCCTACAGCAAAGCAATCGGTCCACAGTTTTTGTTCTCAAGAAAAATCTTTGCTGTCTTTATTTTCTCCTACACACCCCCAATCATTCTACTCATCGCTGTCTTATTTGTTACTTTTGCAGGTAATTATATTTCACAGGGAAAAAGGAGGGGGAAAGCAAATTGAATTAGAGCTAGTCAGAGAAGTTCAGGAGGATAAGAGGCTCTCACAGTAATATTGGGGGGATGAAGAAGTGGAGAATATCCATTAATTAATGATGTGAATGAAATTACAATGATTCTAAAATGGCTGATTTGCTTAACTGCTTTGTAAATTGATCTTGAAACAGGATAAGTTTATTAAAATATTTTTAAAAGGGAAAAGAACCAAAGCCCCGCTAGAATAATGGTTCTAGATAATGTTACTGTAGTTATTCATTAAAAAGCAGTAGATAGCTGGCAATGTTGGAACCTGTTCAATAATACCACATTTTGCAATATTTGTTTGGGGGTTTTAATGGAAAATTCCCAGTTCCTGCAGTTGTTTTAAGTACCTAAAACTCACTCAGAAGCATTGGTTCTATATCTCATGGTTGAATAGAAACTAGGACATGAAAATGTTAATACGAGTTCAAGAACGCCAATAAGAAGTTTGTCAAATGCAACATATGCTGTGTAAGTATAAGCAAGGCAGTTTTTACATCTGCGTGTGACTTTAGTGAGACCAGCAGTGAGATACTGTATCTGATTTTGGTGTTCTTATCTTTGTAACTGTTGAAAATTTATACAGAAGTTGTCTACAAGGATTGGAGGGCTAGAAGAATATTTTGCATGGGCAGACAGACATCACTGACTTGTGGGTTTTTTTTTTTCAAATTGCCAACATTTTCCCAATGATTTTGGTAAAGATAGTATGATGGATTTAACTTGACAGTAGGTTTACTACTCTGAAATTACTTTCTGCAAGCCTTTTGGAAGCAGTACACAGGTTAACAGGACTTTGTGGAGCAGGAGTTGGAAGTTACTAAGCATTTTATTCTTATGGCAGAGAGTGGCTTTGTCCAGCAGCTCTTGAATTTCTGTGCAATTGAAATTACTGCTCAGGCACAGCAGATCCCCACTACATCAAAGTGGGACAAATTGGAGGCCAGATGACTTCCCTTACATACAGCTGCCTATGACAGAAGGTCAACCATTTCTTTTGCATCTAAGTGCACTGTGGTTCATTATGTGTAATTCACTAGTAATTCACTAAAGGATACTTAGGATTCACCAAAGGATGATGTGTAATTCACTAAAGGAGATTAATTTGACCTGAGAACCCAGATGTAGAAGCTCAGTCCCAACATGTTAGACAAATTAAGAATTGCACCCAAATTTTCAAGGAAATGACTGGCCATGGCCACAAACTGCTGCAGGAAATGGTAAGTTCTGTGTTGCTTGACATTTTTCAAGCCATCTGGAAAGTCATGCTTTTGTCAGATATTAGGTTTTTGATTCTAGAGGTAGATGGACAGAAGTTCTGCGTTTCTAAGTCTGTGACAAATGAGAGATTAAACGAGACAAACAACTAGGTTTTAGTATTAATATTGAAGAGTCAGTAACGTGGGAATTTTGAGTAGAGGTAATTCTGGAGGGAGGCTCAGATTCATTAAATTCTCCAGTTCAACAGAGTACTTGAGCTTGTGAAACTTGCTTATTTACAGATAAATGATCCAGAAAATGGTGACATGAGAAATACAAGTAAGAAATGCCAAATATTGGTTCATCGCTAAGGAAAGGCAAGCTGGCATATTTAGTGAAAAACATCTTGAGGCCAGATGTTTAAGAAAGGGATTTTCTATTTGAAAACCATGCTACCTGGAGCTGACAAGTGGGCCTTTTAGGCTCTACAGGAGTTTAATGTGAGTCAGTAAGGCAGTGTGACACTTCACAAAGCTTGGAGAATAGCATTGAGCAGCCCTGCCTCCCTCAATGCAGAGGCCAAACCTAGAACACAATGTCTGTTTCCAAATGCTCCTTGTCAAGCTCTGTATGTCTCAGTCTGAGATATGACTTCCAAATTTTAGTTGTTACAATTCCAGTCAGTTGCTAGTCTACTGCTTCATTGGCTGCTGTGCTGTCCTTTTAGTGGAATAGTCTAGGTGCTTGTCTTTTAAAATTTAAAATGGCTTGTACGTTTTCAGTAATCAATTGTCCAAGGACAGCACATTCCTGTTGGACTAAGGCACTTATGTGGCTGAAGTCCGTCCATCTTCTCACATAGTCATTTTCTTGGATGGAAGTCATCCCCTTGCATTGCCCTCAAGCTTTCTTCTCCTACATATACGCTATTGAAACAATGAAAGGGGCTCGGTAGTTGCTTGATGAGGCCAAAGACAGGAACATCTTCTCGTTTCTACATTCTCCGGGATGTAAATGTCTTTTCTGTGGATTCATGCACCCTGGCTTTGTAACACCATGTCTATATGGTTACACCTGAGCTGCAGCTCTACTGAGCAAACTAGTTCTTGGTGTGTTCTTCAGCCCTGAGGCCATTTGGCCACATACATACTACCAGAGACTCTTAGGCTTGAGACTGAGTGATGACATCCAAACAGAGTGTTAGTGGTTTCCACTCCATGCAAAATCTTATAGAAAGCCTGTGAACTGGTCAGAAAGGTCTGTGTTGTGAGATTTAACTTCCCTGAAAAGGTTCCCTTGCTATACCCCCAGAACCTACAGGGCTTGATGTATTTTACTGTGATTGATGTATCTGGGAAAAAAAAAAAAAAGGAATGCAGCAATTGAAAAAGTTTTGTCACTCTGTGGCTCCTGGTGGGGACCTCTCTGTGCCAGTGCAGAAATGGAAATAAGAAATGATCTTCAAAATATAGGAGAGAAATAGACAGCCTGGTCCCTGGAAGGTCTGGCATAATCGTGACAGCCATCATCTCTCTTTCGGTTTTCATAGGGTCCTTGGAATTCTTACTTGACTTTCCTAGGGCTGCTATTTGTCTTCTCTTGCTTGCAGGGATTGTATATTAGCTCTGTCATGTCTCCTGGAGTTTGAGTGATCTCTTCACTCTGCTCTCCTGCAGGAATTGTAATAAACCCTTGACTCAGAAGAAGGTTTGCAAGAAGGATGGCAAATGCCTTGATCTCCTTGCCAAGTTCTGCTTGTCCTCCATCTGCCACCCCTTCTTCTCAAGATCTTGAGTTCTGAAGGAGGTGATCTTGTCATTCGTGTGCCATTTGGATCAAAAGTGAGGAGACTTAGAAAGGAAAAGAGATTCAGGGAGCACATAGTGATTTCTTTTTTTTTTAATTCCATGTCTGGGCTTTGCAGCAAATACACGTTCATTGTTCCGACACCTTAGGAAGTTCAGGAGTTAAAAATGCTTTTGATGAGCCACCATGATGATTGAGTTACATGAGAGGTCTGCCTTTGGAGGGGAAAAAGCTATAGACTTTTTTTCTTTAAATGAAAGTTCAGTAGTAATTGGATGTGCTGCATTTTCCTTGTTAGGGCAGACGATCTGTGACAACATTCCTGGTTCAAAAGTTACTAACTTCAGAAATGGGACTTCAGTCAAATCAACTTTTGTCCTACAGGCCACTAGAATTTCCGCTAGGTATGTTTTTATCTTCTGTTTTTTCAAGGTAGCAACAAAAAGGTAGGGCAAATTGAACTCTTTGTACTTAGGGTTCAGAAGAATTGAGATTCATAAATCTCATGTCATACCTGGTTAAACTTTTTCCAGAAGAACTTAGCCTCTGGCCTCCACCTAACAGTGTGTGAATCTGGGGTTTCTATCTGGTAGATACTCAGCTATGGGAAAAAAACTTATTTGGAATCAAGTTGCACCCTTATTTACTGAGCAACCACTGTCTCTAGCAGCAGTTAAAAGCAAGAGAGGTGCTAACAGCAGGTTTACTGTAGAAGGTGTAGGGACTGTAGAAGACACAATTGTAGAAGAGAGTAGAAGAGACAAATGCTGTTTGAGCACTTCAAAGGAAAGAGGACCTTCTGCTACGAAGTGAGACCAGCATTCATGGCAGGTTGCCTGCTGAGGTTGTTTGGAGGCGAACTGCTGGGCTGCCAGCTCTGTTGTGTGTGTGTCTTAAAGGTTTGGACCGGAATTGATCTTTCCTGCATGTAAGAAACCTCCCATGTACCACAGAGAACTATTGAACTGAAGTATTTGTTTTTACATTTTCCCTTGTTTTCAGTCTGCTGGAAACCATGTCTCACTACACCGATGAACCAAGATTCACCATAGAGCAGATAGACCTGCTTCAGCGCTTGAGACGTACGGGAATGACCAGGCATGAAATCCTCCACGCGCTGGAAACCTTGGATCGTCTTGATCAAGAGCATAGTGACAAATTTGGAAGAAGATCTAGCTACGGAGGTGGTTCCTACAGCAACAGTACCAACAATGTCCCAGCATCTTCCTCTACAGCCACAGCTTCAACACAGACTCAGCATTCTGGGATGTCCCCATCACCGAGCAACAGTTACGACACCTCCCCACAGCCTTGCACTACTAATCAGAATGGGAGGGAGAGTAACGAGAGGTTGTCTGCATTCAATGGGAAGATGTCACCTACCCGCTACCCACTTGCAAACAGCTTGGCTCAAAGGTCATACAGTTTTGAAGCTTCTGAAGAGGACTTGGACATTGATGACAAAGTGGAGGAACTGATGAGGTTAGTAGAAATCTTTGTAAAAAGTTTGGAAAGTCAGAGTGAGAAGTCCTTCAGAAGAAATCTGCATGTTGGAGGACTGCTTGTAGTAGTGAGAGGTATTATCAAGGAAGCAGGACAGCTATTCACCTGCTAGCTCCTTAATGGTTACTATGTCAGTACCTCTCACTTGCCTCTTAAGTCTTGTGTAGACAACCTCTTGCTGTGTGTGGTTATCCCACAGTCTGGTTTACTGCTAGAATATTTTTTCCCATACTGTACCAAAAATTACAATTGTTAGCACTGTTATTTTTCCGCCCTACTCTTACTCAGAAAACTTCTGACTGATTATTAATTCACATGACTCCTCCTCTATTACTTCATACCAGTTATATTCCCTTCCATATATAGGAGGAGTAGGATATCTGCTTGGCTAATGTTTTCCACTGGGATCTGCAGAACATGTATATTATCCGTTTGTAATTTGTGGCAGGGACTGACTCTGGGATTTGCAGAGTCTGCACATTGACATTGGAAAATAGAAATAATAAAGAAGAAGCAGAAGTCTTCAGTATGAGCCAGTTGGGTTGTTTTTTTTTCTTTTCTTCCCTGGACTGACCTTCCTTTACTTTTAGCAGCTTCCTTTTCAGCGTTATGGCAAAGATGAAAGGAGGGGATTATACCATTGAGGATGAAAGTCAGAGTCACTGGGCTTGATAGCAAAAGAAGTAAGAGGAAAGGCCAAATGTCTCAAAGCAGTTTTGATCATAATGTTGGAATGTATTTTTTTACCCAAAACTGCAACATTTATGTAGTACCTATGAGAACTAGGATCCATAAGGTCCAGGAGGAAAATATGTTAGAAGATTTAGGGTAAAGGTGTGGCTTCTAGGGGAGAGGATTAGAGGTAAGCAGGAAGAAAAGATGGTCAATGTCATTTACTGTTGGCTGCAAGATAATGAGGAAGTGCAGGAAGGTGGTTAGTGTAGCAGTAGGCTGAAGTTTAATCGTTCCTTTGAGTTTTGGATTCCTGTGCAATAAGTCTTGGGTAATGCTTTAGTGCCTATTTAAACTGAAACTACGTGTATTTGCAGGCATATGGGAAATGAGTGTTGGGTACCGAAATAAAAATGAGCCCACAACATAGCATTTATTTTGCATTTACACTCGCAAGCTCGAGTCTGCCTTGAATGCTGCTGGGTCAGGAGGGGAGAAGGGGAAGGGAGATTAACAAATAATACAGCCTAATAAAGTATGGTTATAATTGTCTGCCCTTCTCAGAAAGAGGAGGGAGGAAGAGGAAGGAAAAGTATGTTTACTGCAATTGAAATTTGCTGCATATCACAGTCTCTGTGCAACCTCCAAATTATTTTCATTTTAGCAGAGTTTTAGTCCCTTCTGAGCTATCTTTGCACACCTTGTAAAAATCATACAAAAGCTTGAAATGTCTGGCACTTTTTCATTTAGTGCAAGCTGTGGACTCAGGAAGGTGGGGTGGGGGGGATAGGGGTTGCAAAATCGCTTCTCCTTTAGCTCTTCTCCTTGAGAGGTTGGAGGTGGTTTGAGTATGTATATTCATTTGTGTAGCTAACCATGCAGACCCTGCTATCCTTTATTTTTTATTTTTGTGCCTCATTTTTATGACTGAGGTTTTTATGCTGATATGAGAGATTTATTCATCCCTGTGTAATGAAACTTTGTACATTCCATATGGCAGTGCTGTACCTAATATGAATTATATAGGACATGAGTCATCCATTCTCCTGCTAGGGTATTTTGATAAAACGTGACACTTGTTAAAAGAAGTGTCCACAGGTGAGGCACTTTGACTATTTCAATGCTCGCCTTCCCCACTCCTGGTCCCCTAAATAAAAGAAATAAAGCCATATTGCATCGTCAAAGTGCACTTTGGTCTGTCCGTCTTTTTGTGTGTTCTTTTGGTTGTTTTTCTTTTTGTTTTGGTAGGAGGGACAGCAGTGTGATAAAGGAGGAAATCAAAGCCTTCCTAGCCAATCGAAGAATTTCCCAAGCAGTTGTTGCACAGGTAACAGGTAAGAGCTCGGGGAGTCCTTCCTTCATTTTGGGAAACTGCGTGTAACTGCCTATCTGTACACGGTGCAGATGTTGGAATATTGCTTAGCTTTCTGCATTGCAGTGCGGATCTGTCAGCTTAGTCATGATAATGTATGCCTTTGATTTAAGACCCATTGTCCCGCACATCATGGAACTTCCCCAGTGAATCACTTTTTTTTCTTTTTTTTTCTTTTTTTCCCCCCTGTTTTTTTTGGTGGCTTGTGGTAGCAGATTTTGGTTTACAGCCTTATAATAAACCCAAACTTCTTATCTTAAAATGTAAATGGTTTTCCTTAATTCTTAAATCGTTTGTTGAGCACAGCAAATAGATGCGGATCTGCATCCCTGTGTATGGAGAGAGAGAGAGAGATACAGTATGTATTTATATTATAAAATCTGTATGAATAGTCAGGAGGCAGAGCTATAGCTAGTATCACTACATCCAGGATTCAGATTAGGATAGTCTTCAGTTTTTCAGTCACTTGTGCCTTTGAGTCATGATTAATGAAAATCAGATGTGCGGTTGAGAGGATGACCATGTTAGCACAGATTTTACTTAGAAGTAGTTCTCTTTTTGCCCTCTGCCTTCTGTCTTTCACATTCAGGATAAGTGAACAGACTGCAGTGATAACTCTTCTTTCTTGTGTTTCCAGAGCTTTACACAAAAAGTAATAAAGTCTTACTGCTCCTCCATGGGGTGGATGCTGTTCTCCTTTACAGTCTCACACTGCTTGTCCAAAGCAGCGTAACTAGTTAGCATATTTAGAATCACAGATTCATTTGGATTAGAAAAGGCCTCGGAGATCCTCGAGTGCAGTCCTTCTCCCAGCACTGCCACCAGCCCAGCCACCACTAACCCATGTCTCTCGGCCACAGCTGGAATCCCTCCAGGAAAGGGAACTCCACCATGGCCCTGGGAAGTCAGTGCCAGGGCTGGACAACCCTTTTGGTGAAGGAATTGTTCCTCATCTCCAATCCAAACCTCCTCTGCAACTTGAGGCTGTTTCTTCTTGTCCTGTTGCTTGTAGCTCAGGAGCAGGGAATGACCCTCCCTGGGCATAACCTCCTGGAAGCTGTAAAGTGATCATATCTCCCCTCAGCCTCTTCTCCAGGCTGAACACCTCCAGTTTTCTCAGTTGTTTCTCCTCAGACTTGTCCTCTAAAGCAGCTTTGTTGCCCTTCTTTGGACAGGCTTCAGCACTTGTATGTCTTAGAATGAAGACTTGATGATAAAATACAAATAGCTCAGTCTCATGTTAATACCTATAACATTTATTCATTTTTTAACCCACACTTGAATAAAGATCTTGAAATAGATAATTTTTAAGGTTCCATGACGACTAGCAATGCCAAACCAGCAGGAGGAAAGTTGTTCTTTTATGATATTTCCAGTATTTGAAATGTCATAGGAACCCATCTGTCTGGGAGATCTGGGTTTGCAGACACACTAGCAGCTGAGGTAGGCAGGCAGAAACAGGTGCTTGAGATATGGAGCCAGGAATTCCTTACATGTCTCCAACTCTTCTCTGTGATCTTGGGCACAATTGCTTGTCCTTCCCTGGTTTCAACGTCATCTGTGAAATCATGAGATTAACATTTTGTGCAGCTCTAAGGAATGGAATGTTATTAGCCTTATCAGATGTTAGCACTTTACTTTAAAAAATTAAATGCTAAGTCTAGTTGCTTAAATTGTACCTGAACTCTGAAGTTTTGGTAGTTTTTGAGTCACTCCTCTACTTCTGTGTAGTCTGTGCCTGAATATAACCGGTCTTCGAATTTACCCTTCATATCTACCAGCAAGCCAAACTAGCTTCACCTTCAAATCAAACAACACAAAGAGGAAAAAAATGCCTACTGCATACAGGGCTGTTGGATTACCACACCAAATCTAAGACAAAATCTGTAACAGTTAAAGGAACTGATCTATTATAATTAGCTAGGTGTCTCAGGTGAATATCTTGATACTCCAGTAGGAAGACTGTAAGAAAGTCAAGTCTCTTTAACACCTGATCTTTTTGCTCCTTCTATCTTCTACCTACTCTCTTTGATTTCAGTTGTTAAAGTCATTAAATTGGCATTCAGCCTTTGGGAGCTTTCATTGCTTGTCAGGCTGTTTCTCCTGTGAGTAAACGACACAGTCCACTTCATACACCCTTGACTAAGTTTCATACCCATCCCACTGAACCCTCTTGTGTAACATGTTGGGGAATCCAGAATGCGATCAGAGAAAATACTACTAGATGTCTCTTTCAAGCCTGTCAGTGGGACAAAGTGAAGACTGAACTAATGGCACTGTGTTATTACATTATTTTCAAGCCAAATCTTGATCTGGGGATCAGGTAGACCTAAAGGTTAAATGACTACGTCCTTTGGCAGCTGACCCACTGGGACTTTTCAAAAAATAAAAGAAAGTGATATTTTGCACGTGATGCAGTTTCTGAAGCACAGATGGCTGCAAGGTTTGAACCTCACTGTGATGCACCAGTCTCTTCCCTGCTTTGCAGTTGAACTTTGTTATCCTTCATATGCTTAGTGGGAAGGTCTACGGGAGCCAATTCATTTTAAATATAACCCATAGCCTTGTGTGAGCAGATTCATAGTACTTATGTGTTGCTATTAAGTACATAGTTATGGCTTATCTGAAAGAAATAGTAAATCTCAAAGAGATATTTGAAGGAACCAGATTAAAGAGTGTGCTCAGCACTACTGGGAGAAACATCAGCTTCCTTTCAAAAGCACGGTATGGTGAAGAGTGACTTAAAATAGCTCAGGACAGAGATCTAGAGCAGAGAACATGTGTCCCAGAGCTCTCACTTCCTGAGCTGTCTTAGGCCTGATGAGTGCTAGTTGACTTGTGTATTCTTGAGATGTATCCAACATCCCTTCCTATTCTGCTGTGAAACAGACTCCCAAGGAAGGCCTGGAAAACCCTTATTTTTCATTTAAAAAGCAGTTAGTATAGACAGAGGTAATGCTTTGCAGAATGTATGATTCCAAATGCTATCATCTCAGTATTTACAGACAATCTTACTGTTAGAGCTACTCTGTAAAACATTGAGTAAACAAAAGGAAAAATAGATAAATAAAATCTAAAGAATGATCTGTAGCAGATGACACCGGAGGGAGGACCATAAGAGTGAAATTATACCTTTTGAGAATACTATACTGTTTAGCCTCCAGTGAGCCATGGATAAGCATGTTGAGGTAGAATGCTGTTCTGGTCAATGAAAAGTCTGTGAAAAGAGCATGAGAGGGGGCAATTCTGCAAGAACAGATTGGCAGCCCACAGAGGCTGCTGTCCTTACAGCCTCCATCACTGTTTGTTAGAATACAAACACAGCAAGCTGTTTGAGTTGCCCATCCACTGACTACAACCTTGCATCAGCTGGCAAGTCATTTGTTCAGCATTTGAAATAAATGCACAATAGCGTGGCCTCAGCTTTTTGCATTCATTTCTTCTATCCCAGGAGGTGGGACAAGAAAGAAGTGAAAAATTTCTGACTGACTCCATAGGAGAGTTGTTGGGCCTGGCTGCCTGTACTGTCAATATTCTCCTTTCAATCTCTGTTGTATATGTAAAGGGAGAGGAGAATGGAATGAAGAAAGGAGAAAGGGGTAATAGTGCATTCTGAGCAGTAACATTAGACCTCTAGCTAGGACTCTAAACCTTAACTATGTCTAGGTTTGAAGTTGGCCAAATTGGACATACAAGTGATGAACTTGAGCTAAACCAAGGTATTTGCATGTCTTCAAATAGCAGGTCTTGGATTAGCTCATCAGTGAGCACAATGCTTCCCCAGGAGTTATAACCATGTCCATACTGATTCTCTATCTTGTCATATTCTGTCCTTGGTGCAGGAACCTCTACTGCAACTTCTGCCCCTTGAAATTTCCATTTTACCTTATTTTGCTAAATCTTCAAGCCACTTAAAGTTTTTGCCAGAATTACCTTTCTTCTTTTTTTCTTCTTGGTTCTAATATTGCAGTGCAGTTAAAGAATACACATTCCTACATCAGCCATCATCCTGCAAAGCATTTTGGGCAACTTTGCATTTACAGACTCTGCAACACTGAACAATTTTTCTTTTTCCTCTAATGCAGCACAAGGAGATGGGAAATGATGGAGAGGGAGGAAACGTGAGTGAGGATCATGGAACTGAAACTTACAGTCAGCCATTGCAGCGGAACAATTTTTTAGCCTCTCTTAGTCTTTCTTTATAAAATCACCAGAAACTTTAACAGACATTTAGATAATGAATCTGACAGGGAAAATTAAACCTGGAAGTAATTCTACAGGGCTGCCTTGTATACCAAAATAAAAGGCTAGACTGGAAAATGGTAACAAAGTATTAAATGGTGACTTGAAAATAAAGGAATGATTGATAAGAAGCAAAAACCTAGCATAACACTTATTAGTGCTGGTCCTAAATACAGGAGGTGCTTTTTATAGAATTTTTTTTAATGGTGTCTGTAATAAGATAAACAAGAAGCACTTGGGTTGGGCTCTGTATAAATAATCTCCTACTGATAAGAAAAATGACAGTATAAACAGGAGCTAATAATAGTTCCTGCTGAATTTCCTATCTTGTTATTTGAAGCTCCGTTTAACATAGCTGCAGCTTACTTGGGGGTAGATATTCAGCCCTACATGTGGCAGGTGAGGTGCCAAATTTTTATCAAGAATAATTTGAAGTTGTGGGCTGCAATTTGCATTAATTGCCACCAGAATTGTATTGGGGTACCAAGTTAGTTAGGGTCAGAAGGCAAGGAAAAAGAAAGAAATGTAAACTTAAGAGATACTGTCTCTTAGGTTCCAAATGTAGATAAAGGGTGGGGGAAATGTTTTAAGAAACAAAGGTCTTTCTGTTACATAGTATGGCAAAGGGGACAGGGAGGAGTATACACACACGAGCCCTTAGCAGCCAGGCAAAATGCTTTGATGGATGATGTATCCATGAGGTTTGGAAGTACTGCTTTTTCCAAGACTGAGCAAAGAAAGAATAAAACCTTGCTTTGGAAGTTTACAGTGGAAGCAGTGTGTTGCAGAGCAGGAATTTGTATCCAGGTTTCTTGATTCTGAACCTAGCACTGTAAAAACTGTACCACCATTAAAAAGCAAAATCAACAATGATAAAATGCAGAGGTGTTTTTTTTCTTTTTTTTTTTTTTTAAATGGTAATACATAGAGGTTTCCAAGGTTTAGTTCTGCCAACTTTACCACTCTGCTTGTGCAATTGAGCCCTATCCTGCTGTCTCTGTCTCGATATGAGATCTCCAGGACTTTACATTACGCTCAATTCACACAGCATCTAGCACAGTGGAGGGCAGCCTTGAAGCATTGCTGTAACATAAATAAAATCCCTTCAGGTTTGGAAATGACTTGCAGGGATGCTAACTAAATGGAAATACAAAGTGAAACTTAACGATTTCCATTGTGAAGAGAATTCAGAAAATTACTAAATTACTGATCATGTGAAATGGCAAGAAAACTGGATTTTAAAAACCATTTTCGTTCCTTTTTTGTTTTAATACACCTGACAACAGAGGGAAAGATTTGGTTCTCTGCGATTTTGATCTTTGCAGGTTTTCTGTAAACAAGCTTTGCTAATCTAAATTGATAAATGTCCTTTGCAAGCAGTTATTACATGAATCTAGGACTTCACTTACAAACTGAAGAATTAAACCACAGTCAGGTTTTTTTTTTCTCCAAATCTGATGTATTCCAGGTACTTCAAAAAAATCTCTCCTAAAAGAAACATTAAAGAAATGCAAAGCAGAGTCACTGAACAAATCTATTTGTGAAGGTGAAAACCAGTTACCAAAGACTTGATGAAAACAGTTCTAAGGGTTATGAGCAGATTTTTACTGCAGATACCAGTTGCCTTCTCTTGATGCATTTTGCCACTTCTTTTATCTATTTGAAAGGGAAACTTTTCCCCCAAATAACTTGTGTGGGGGAGGGTGGGCACACATGTGCTGTCATCCCCATCTCATTTGTAATTAGGAAGTGTAACCTGCTAAGAGAAGGAGTGATGTGTGACACAAGAATACAACTTTTGAATTTCTCTAATCCTTTGTGATTACCAGTTCTTTCTTCAGTATTTTCTGTGAGAGAACTAGTTGTGCTCATTGCAAAGTGTGTGTGCCGCTGCTGATGCTGAGCCCAGAGGCTGACAGTCTTCCTTGAGGTCTGTGGCTCAGTTTGGGAGTGAATTTCCTCAAGACAGCTGGATTCCCAGTACTCCAGAGAACTTATTTCATTAATCTGTTTCTGGCAGCAGGATGATTTCTTTTTTCCTGCCAGTGCAATTTCCTAAAGTAGCATGATTACAGACAATGTGACAGGATAGTACTGGTGGTAGTACTAGTCATTGTCCCTATGAGTCAACTGTGAGAAATCCACTTGAGATGCAAGAAAGTCTGATGTGACAATCTCAAGGTTTAGGGTTTCTTTTTCACTTGAAAGTTGCAAAGGATGGGTTTGTGATTAAGACCTTGTTCTGGAATCCAGGAGATTGTGGATCATTTCTTCTAAAGACTTGGAATGTGACCTTGAATCAGTCAAGCTGTTTGAGTGCACAGTTTTGGGGCTTCTAAATCAAGCTGAAGTCCAGATGAAAAACATTTTTTACCTTAAAAAGAAAAAGAGTGGCATAGGTAGAGGAAACCTTTAAGCTCAGCTGTCATTACAAATGTCTGAATCAAGGTAAGAGAAATACAAAAAACTAGAAAAGCATGATAGGAAAGGAGACTTCAAAGAGCTAATAAGTTACATTCCTATGACCAAAACCAAGATCATATTCCTAAGCTGTATCTGTCACATTACCTAGGATTGCAGCACTGCTCTAGAAGTCTGCTAGCCCAACAGCAAAATGAGCCCTGGGCTTCTTGCTAGTGCAAAAAAAGGATCTGGATTGCAGTGCTGTTAATGAGATGCCATAGTCAAACAACAATGTACTGAGAATTCATAGTGTGTTCATTGAATCTGTAAATCTCAATCTCCTTTACAGAGCTCCGTTTTTGGAGAAGCGACATCATGAACTCTGAGGACTTGCAATGAGTCAAACATGGACATGGCAATACACAGCCTGACTCTTTTGACTCCTGCTCCTTTGCTTTGTCTCGAGCACGTTGTCTGAAGTGGCTAACATCTGTACCACTTTGTGACAGTATCAAGCAGCCTCTTGAGCAGAATTTGGATTTTCCACTATACCACTCTTGTTGAAGACACTTATTCACTATTTATAATTTTTATCTAATAATGATTTGCACTTATATCTTACATTGTTATCCAGACACTCAACAAACACTAAGTCACTGCAATAAGTGTAAGTGGACTGTAGTAAACAAGTCAATCAATGGTGCTGTTACCCATTGATTAATAGGAGCCATGCAACCAAAACATTTGTGTCCCACAGCACTGTGTTGAAGTGGCTTTTATAAATCATAATGGTAGGTGAAGAGATGCAAATTTCCAAAACTTGGTCTTTTCACTGGTGATCAGACATCTAGATTGCATGATTTCAACTAGACTGAAGCCTTGTTTTGAGGCAGTTGTTTTATCAACTCACATTTCAGTTTTAGCTTGTATGCTTCCACAGTTACTTGATGTAAACTTTGCAGTATCTACAGTTTGTGTTTGGTTGATAATTCCACGTCCCTAGTAGTATAAACTCAATTAGATATCCCAATAGGGGCCCTGGGGGTAGTCAACTCTTGACTGCTCCAGTTGTTTCTGAACTCTTTAAGTTGTGGGGCAAAGGCAGTTTCAGGGAACGGGTGTTAAGAAGATTAATAGATGTACAGGAAATGAAACCAAACCGCGGTACGTTTTGTGGGCAGAGCTCTGTTAAATTGCAGTAAGTTTCTATTCTCAAAAACAAAACATAGATAGCCCTTTTTCCCAGGACAATTAAAACTTCATAGACTCTGTAATTCTGTATAAGAAAGAACAGTTAAGAGCACAAACCCAGTGATTTTAAAAATCTGGTTGGAATAAACTCACCTGCATGTGATATCTGAGAGTGAAGTTGAATGATTTGGAAGTTAACCAGCTTCAATGTTCAACACGAAAAAAAACCCCTCAACAACAACAAAAAAGCATAGTAAAACCCCTGTATTACAAGTGGTAAAACCGCAGGGGCATATTTTTCATTAGTTAAATATGAGACCTTATAAAACCTTGATGCATCTCAAGAGGGGAGAGGGAGTTGGGTTTCTTTGTGAAAACCAGCCTTCTACCTGCGTTCCTATTGCCACCAAGCAGGTGGTGGCACAGCTGGTATTCAGCAGTATACTGTTACTTGGAGCACCTTCTAAAACTGTAGTTCTCAGGACAGTTTATATGTTGTTAACCCTTTCTGATAGCTGAAGAACTTTGTGAAAACCATAGGGAGTCCTTCTGCCTGAAGTACTGCTTCAGTTACTTAGCAAACTATAATTTTTTTTTT